>QYTT01079532.1:0-64089 GCA_006980735.1 Dasypogon diadema
TCGGATTTATTTTATCGACCCAAATAACCTACATACAACTAAAAGTTAGGAAATTTAAATTGAATGAAAGAATAACGTATTAGGGAAGGAAGGGAGCCGCAACTTCACACCAGGGAGATAAAATTAAAACAGGAAAACTTCCTGGATAACGTCCTCCAAAACAGAAAGTTTTAACGAAACCAAACCAAATCGCATTAATTAATAATTTTAATCTTTTGCTGATTTATTTGCAGAAACACCAGGACAGAAGCCTTTTATATCCGGTATTCGGTTAAGATATCGGGTTGGTGAGATCGTACGAGGAAATTGCACATCAAGGCACTCTAAACCGGCTGCTAATCTGACTTGGACAATTAATGAGCACGAGGTAAGTTCTAGAACGTCTGGTGGGAAACTTTTTCACATTATCTCGTTAGTATTTCCGCGCTGTTGTACTCAGTAAAGACCTTATGCCTGTAAAAGTTGTATAGAAGGACGAAAGGACATGTACCCCACCATTTGTCCGGCATAGAAGGCACTGAAAGGGGAATGCATTAATGGTCCGTGCCGTGGTCCTCGGGATGAAAAGTGGTCTTTAATGTTTCAGGAAAATATCCTTTGTCTGGCCATCTAGAAACGTTGGGTAGTTTCTGTGTGCAGCACGTAACGTCATATCCGAAAATTTAGTTTCTACATTTGTTGGCGACCTTTACTTTGTCCGGAAAGGGTATAACGCCATAATTTTCCAGGAGCGAACAATTTGGGAAGATTTACACTCGTGGACCAACACGTTTGGGAACACTGTTGCTAGCAAACGAAATCTCGTTGCTGGGCGTAAATTATTTGCACTTATAATTGCTTTCTGGCCTCTGTGTTTTCTGCGAGAAGTATGCCGGAAATGTATTGCTGCAAACAACTTCAGGGGAACGAGTAGGAATTAGCCATCACACGAGCCTTAATCCGCCTAATGTTTGTGACCGATGTTCCAATGGTGTCTCTCTTTTCAGCCGTTGGAATAATAATTGCTTGCAAACAGAAGGAATGCCAAATGGGAACTTTTTTGCCTGTTTCGTGATTCCATGATTTTTAGGACTTTTACATCCCAGCCCCTAGTTAATAGCATTTCCCTGACAAGAACGTAAAGTTGACTACTCAGTTACCATTAAATCGCGATGATACCATTAAATTCGTTAAATCCCTCCCAGCCATGATGGGGAAAATTTTACCAGAAAATAAATCTTAACTTTTTAATGCTAACATAAAAGTCTTCAAATCCGAAAGAAACATTGTCACACAACAAAATATTGTTTTCAGCAAAATGAAATAAATTCATCATTTCAGTGGAGATTTTCTGCACCATAATTCACGTCTCTGTGGGGGTGAGTCAGTAATGCTTCTGTGTCGCGAACTGTAGAAATTCCACGGCGACGTTTACTACATTCGATGGGGCAGAGGGGGATTGACTTCAGCAGAATTTCCAATGGTGGCGTCGTCCCCACATCCACCGTCTATATTGCCCTTCAGTAGTTACATGTATGAGTCACACTTCGAATCCTATATGTGCAGACTCTGCAAAATCCGTTTTATTCTCGCCCTTCATTTATAATACACCCCCAAATATGATGGTCCTGAAACTTTAGTTTCTCACCGCATCTACGAGAAATCAAGCGAAATTGTATTTTTCGACATGAAATCTCCAACGATATATCACAATTTGCAATTCACTTAGTATTTGACTGACAGGGTGGATGGAAAACGACTTAAGGGTAGTTTTTGACTTTGGCGAAGGGAAAAATTTTTCACAGGAGACGAAATAAGTACATTTTGACAGGGTATAATGCCGTCTAACGAAATTTTATTTGCAGAACATTTCTTCAGTTTAATGTACAGAGTTTTATTGGTGCCCAGGAAGCAGGAAATGAGAAAATTAAATTTCTTGGTTAGCTGCTAGGGTGAGCTTTTTCTCGTGTTGCTAGGGGCGGTTAAAGGTTTTGGTATACACGACTATGATTGCCAAAGAAATGATAAATAGTAAGTGGCATAAGCATTAATGTAGGATAAAAATGTGTAACACCCATCGTTGTTAATGTACAGTCCCTTGCGTGATTTTTGAGCTATTAGAAAATTTCAAAAATGTCTTATTTCAAATTTATTGTAATATGTCAGATTTTCCCTATTTTACTTTTTGCACATTAACATCGCGGTTCCTCTTGGGCTTTTAATGGAAGGTCTTCGTGGTGTGAAGCACACTCGCGGCTTTTTCTATTGTAGGCACGATTTGAGACGTTTTGTTTTTTAGATTTGTCTTCATTTTTTCTCCCACGAATAGCAGGAAAAAACAGTCGCCCACGCCAAAGACACTCATTGCTTCACGTAGGCGAATTTAAACTGAGCTCCCCTGAGCCAGGTAGATCCTTGGCGAATACTGTTCTACCTTGATCTTGAAGGATGTTATTCGAAGCTACCTTTTTAGTGACCAAATCGCACAGGGTTACCCACTATCCATGATCTGTGGACCCGCCCATATCCCACTAATATAGTGGCGTTTGAAAATCTATATTTATACATATGACATTCATAGCTCAATCTCTTTTCTAAATACATTTGTGAGGATTTTCAAATCAATCAAAGGTTCAACACTAATTTTTATGTGAAAACTACCTTCATTCCTCAAAAAAATTCAAAACTCCACAAAAGCACCCCTTTACCCTTACATCTACGCATTTAAATATTCAAAATTCCCTCATTCCTCACCTGAACAATTCCTGGAACAGAATATTAATCAAAAGAACCACATGTCATCCATAATTAAAGTTTCTTATACCAAAAATTCATAACATAAGGACTGAAACCCTACAGTGTAAACCTTTAACCGTTGACCTCATTATATATTACTCTAGTAATCCGAAAAATTCCCAAAAGAATTCAAGTAAAAAACAAAGATACAACAATGAAAAACAAGGATAGTAACCCAAAGACCATCCTGACAAATAAATGGGGAAATAAAAAAATTATTTATTGCTCCCAAGCAATTAGTATTTCTGTTCGTCCGCCACAGTTGGTGGTCCCTATTTGTCCTTGTAGTCTTAGCAATTTACCAGAATCAGCTCAGCATCTGCCCGCTATTGAAAGAGAAAAAACTTTTTAATCCTCTTACAGGCAAATCCTTCGCATGTGAGGCATCATAGACCATTAAGGGATTCCCGAACGGAGCTGGAGACTTCAATTTCTGGAATACAATTCGTGGTTACATCGCAACATTTCGTTCGAGGCAAACTAAAGGTAGGTTCTCTGTTCTAGTCGGAATTTCATCCTTACAGAACTTAGGGTGTCTCAGGCATTGGCCCATACAACTTAAGGCTGTATAAGGACAACAATTTCAGTACAAAGGACGAATAGAAAATTCCATTTGAATTTATGATGTTGTTTGCCTCTCCGTTTTTCTAGCTTTATGACTGGGCCATGCTTTTATTATAGCTACCACGGCCCCATTCTGTGCGACTGCTATCTTCTGGTAGTGCAACCCACATTCACGAACTAGTTGTTAGCACCAGGGCCCATCTTGTTAGATGAAACTGATTCGAATTATTTGATTGATTTCAGTTACGATGCAGGGCCCATATTCACGATATTTATTGGCAATCAACTGAGAAGAGTATCGAGGAGGAACGTCCCAAAGTTTTGACGGCTGCCAGCAGTAATAGCGTAAATCTTGTCCAGAGCGTGCCCTATGATCAATTTTCACTGCAAGATGGAGATATAGTAGACAAAAAAGATACATACATGACACATATTCAAGGTAAGTGGAAAAAGTTTATTGCGCTCTGGTATAAGAAAACAATTTCTGATTTATCGTTCGTAAGTTGCAGTGGAAAACTTTGCATGTTTTTTTATTGAAAAACCAACTAGTGGAGAAAAAAAACATCCAGTCCAAGTTTTTGGATTATTTTGTTTTTCATGGTGGTATGAATTCGATTGAATTGAGACGCTTATAGGCTATCCTGTATTGTTTCGCAGATTTACACTTTTATCATATGTTTCTTTTGTTATTTTAAACTTTTATGGGAAGCTGTGAATAGCTTTGAAGTGTTTTAGCAGCGGAAAAAAAATTGTTCAGCATGTTTCAATGCAATGCAGAGATTGGTAGGATTATGGGATGTTGAAGCCATTTGATGTGGTGTTTGATTTTTTTTATTTTTGTCAAGTTTACTAGATTAAACTGCACATTTTTTTAACAATTTTAACTGACGATCGGCACTTCCTGGTTACTTGCATATCAGTTTAATTAATAAAAATTAAAACCCATACTATAAAGTACGATTTAACTATTTTCAATTGTGAACGAGATGCATACACATTAGCGAAGTTCAAAAGATTCCTTAATATCACAAAATATTTCTTAATATCAAAAAAGTACTTACAGTCACCATCTACAGTTAACTGTGCTAACTAGTTTTTGTGAAATGGTATAAGTAAAAGCAAGCTCATACAATGGGACATAAAGACCGCCAATCGAGAAGAAAATTTAATATCATAATTTTCATTTTAATCCCCGAAATGGAAGTCAAATATTTTGCAGCTCTATTGAAAGAAAATACGTAATAAGAATAATGATGATGCGATAAATACAGGAGTTTAACAACTGTGAAACTTGCAAATGTTGGGTGTCAATTTCTCCCTCTACCCTGACTGCTGAATTTGGGACGTTTATTCGCGAAAATTCATGTTTTACCCTAACTTTCAATTCGAAAAACATTCCACCTTCCCTCCCCCACCGCTAAACACTTTTTTAGTGTTATCCGAGGTCATCCCCATCCCCTCCACTCCTTTCCCCTCTTCAGATAGACGGTCCCATCATGTAGACAATTACCAAAATTTTACTTAAAGCAAGAACTCTTCTTTAAGAATAAATGCATTCAAAATTCCCAGCTAAAAAAAAGTCGCAAAGAACATCAACGTGAAGCAGCTGATGTATATAAAAAAAATTCAAATTCAGAGATACAAAGCTGCTAAGAACCAGAAGGATCCAACTTTGGTACAGAATATAAAAGTAGAATCTCATGAAAGCCCTCCTACCCACCCATCCATCTATACCCTCTATTCATTTTTGCATAAAGGCACACACCTTTGAAGAGTGATGCTATGAGCGGCATAAGAAACCCAAAAAAGAAGTCACTTTACATCTAAAAGTGTGCACATAACTCCGTAAAGATGCAGGTACTGCAGAAAACACGTTCAAAATGTCGCCTTCTTTAGTTATTACTCAATATGAGATCATTTTTCGAAATGCACAGTTGCACGTATAGCATTCAAAATGTGCTCTATGACTTCATCATACCGTTCAAAGCTAAAGCTAAAGGTTATCTATCATAGCAATAATCTGGGGCAAAAGAAGCGAATTGTGCAGTACTTTTCCCCAATTTCTGTAATTTTTCAGTTTTACATAGCTCAATAAATTCAACAGTTCAGCAATCCTGTTTAATCGTAGATAATTAGTTTTCCGGACATTTTGATTAAGGTTAATCGATTTCGTACCACATTTTGCTCTTATTTAGAAATGCTTTCGGATGCTAATTGGGCAGGTAAAAATGTTACCACGTTTGATTGTGAGTGGCTATTTTCTGGTTTCGTTTTGGACAAATGTCATTAATCTTGACGCCAATGTGCAAAATACATTTGTAAATGGATTAAAAGGTAAAATTCGTGGCTTCTGGTAAACTTTCAATTTACTATAGCCAAAACTGGATCTATATTTTGAATGTAAACTAGAAGGGAATCTTTCTTTAAACGGAATCCTAAAATTAGCATTTTTTTTTAATTTACCTACAGGAAATGTAATCATTACTGAAGTAGTTCTGGAATCGATTCCGATAATGCGGATGTAATTACCAGTTAGATTACAGACTCAATTACATCTATTATTGGATGTTATAGGTCGTAATGAGCTACACTGTATATTTATTATGCAGAGCGTCTAATGCAAATTGCTACTACTGAATCTCAGTAATTTTTTAAATAAAAAGTAATAATTTTTTATCTGGTGCAATATTCTGGTCCTTATATATTATTTTTCTACCTTCACCATGGAATTTCGATGCTCTTTTCATATGTTAACAGAAATACTGCATAAAAATGTCAAATTAACACCAATCTGGATAAAAGGGTCAACAAAAAAAACCTTCTGGGCACTATGCTTCCGGACAATTCATATAGTCATTTACGACAATTTCATATTTCACTTCTACATGATATAAAAACGAAAATTAAACTCAACTTTCTATTCGTTTTTCTTTCAGGAGACGTGTCGTCTTTGAACTCCGGAAGTGCATTCATTTCATCATCATTACTGCTAGTGTTCTGCATGATACAACTGCCCCAAGTCATCCTCCAGCTTTTGTGCAGTCACCATCGTATGTGTCAACCGGGAGTGATACAATTTAGTTATTCATGATGACTCTAAGAAATTCCCAACAGTAATACAAAATGTTTAGGAAAAATATTTCACATGTTTTCAATCCTTTTCCTTGGTTTAGAGTATTTTTCTATTGTTTTTTTTTGTTTTGTTTTTGCAAGTGACATAAAAACGAAAATAAAAGGAACTTGCACGTATGCCAATTCCTTTTGTGAAAATAATGAAAAACTCCAGTGAATGGAAAAAGTTATGGACTATTTTGAGGGCTTTTTCGATTGCAGTTGATGAGTAATGGGACTTAGTCCGAAGTGCAAAATGTTGCTTTTGTAAATAGATGTGAGCTTAAGGATACATATAACACGTGATGTATTTATATAAGATGTAATATACTAAAATAAATTATTTATTATAGAATGAATAAATAGGGAAAGTATGCTAAGAGGTTTCCAGAATCCTAAAATTAATGTTACTATCTTTAGATAATCCCGCAAATAATTGTATATTCTAAAAGCAACGTTAAAAACCCTTTTCTTAAAATTTTATACCAATAAAGATAGAAGTTCTTGACTAGAATGAATTGTATTTACTCCGCCGGGTTTTATACCTGGGTTTATAATAACTAGAAGTTTTGTCAATTGTTCTATTTTTTGAGTGGCTTACTTTTGCATTTACGGATACGAGGAGCAGACATTATTGAGGTATAATTTGAGAGAGAACAAGTGTTTCTTACTTTTACTAGTTCTGCATCCTGCAGCAGGACAAAAAAAGAATCTTTTTTTTTTCAATTTAAAAAGCTTCTCTTTCATTTCTTTACACATAAATCCTATTTCGTATGCATTAAAACTTCATAAACAGATCTGCCTCGACAAGCCCTACAAAAATACTTATTTATTTTATTCCCCATTTAAAATATTATAAAATCATATTTCTGGGACAGACATAAAGCCCAAATAAATTGTCAATACTTTGATTCGCCTTACTCTACTAAAATTCGACTTTTCAATATATTTCCCCCCTTAATTTTATATAAAGAATTATTAAGACAAAAGGTAAAAACCTAACAACAACAAAAACAAACCAAGGAAATTGATATTTGTAACAATGAATGATAAAATTAATGGAAACGAACTTAATGTAAATAATAGTTACGGTGGCAAAGTGTCACCCACTCTAAAGTAGGTATGGTGTAAATTGTGACAAATCTTAAAAATGGAAAATATTTTATAAAAGCTAAGTTAATGAAATTTACTTATGCTTACGAACTGTGTAAACATCAAATATGTATTCATATACTTGTTGATATGAATTTAAGCGATATACTAGAAAATATATTGTACGAACAGAAGAGATATTATTAAAGGTAAGGTTAAAATAAAAAAGAAATACACGTTGGGTTTTATTTAAATTTATTTCATTATGCAAAATTTTGTGAATAATCTGTTTAAGTAACTACGTATATGCGAGGCTATTGCGAGTAATAAGGCCGTTTGGTTGACAAAGTTATAAAATAGGCTTCCAGAAGTGAAAACCTCCACTTTGTTAACTTCTGAGTACCTACTAAAATACCAATTAATCTCAGAAATATGCATATTGTAAGTACAATACCATAGGGAAGACAAATTTCTCAACAAACATGACATTACTAACAAAGTTCATTCAGAATTCCAATAATTTTATTAAAATTGGTACTGCGCGCTAAGAATTGATCTGAATCCATTAAATACCTGAACAATTTCCCTTATACCTTTTATTTGCTTACAAAATTGAACCAATTTCCCGTTTTATAAAACAAATCTACAAAAGTAACCAAAAAAAACAATATTCAACATCGTTTCGGGAAACCTCAAAATTCACACCTGGAGAATATTAAAGCAACCCACAAACTCATTAAATTTTTAAGTCCAGGAAACCATCGAACCCATCCATTCTACCCCAGGGGAGAAATACTTTTCCCGAATAACCACATCATCCACAACTTAGCATTTTATTCGCAACGAAGCTCTATGGAAATAAAATGGAGCATCAGCACTCCACAAAAAAAAAATAAAAAAAATTTCGGGTACGCTCTGCACTACAATTAAATAATACCACCGCAGCGTGTACATCCGCATGCATCCATCGACTTTCCACCCCTGCAGAAGAATTTTATGCGAATCATAAAATTTTCACTAGATACGATGCGGGAGATATTCCAGCTTCAATCACCAATAATGTATATATCGTTTTCTGGATGTTTGGATGAACGGAGGACTTTTGACATCAGAAAGTGGCAATAACTCGCCAGAGAATGATTGTCACACGGAAGTAATTATGATTTTCAATTTACAACTGATCGTAAAAGGCAAGCAGATATCAGAATGTCCTGCGCATATTTACACAATAGGGAGCTCTAGAACCTCGTGCGAAGTTGAATAGTGAATTTGTGCAACATAAAAAAGTTCTAGATTTTAATAGTGTTATATTATTTCCTGTTATTGAACGACTAATAAATTTTAATATTATAGTTTTAATGGCATACTCGGAAAACAAAAAAAAAAATCTATAGCCTGCGGTGAGAGTTGTTACCCTCGGAAAATAATATTGTAATAAGGAGGGCTCATCATTTGTCATGACAATTAATATTTGCCTTTTAGCGAAATAAATGCAGTGCCATTTGGTTCGATAGCGTACTTTAAAGAAAGAATAAATACTCATCCACACATTAACACTGGCTTGTTGTTAATTAATAATAGTTAGGAAAAATACCTTACAAAGTAACAAATAAAAGGAATATATCTCTATTTTTGTCACCATATTAAGTAGGAATTTGTAAATTTTCAAGAATTAAATACAATCGGTCCAATTATGAACCTTTGAAATTTGAATTGAAATATTAGAAAATTTATTATTCCCCACGAGATTTCTGATATGGTCTGTATTCTGTGGCTTAACTTTCACCCTGAGCTCATGTGTAAAAGTCATCCTGGAATTATACCGCAGGCTTCCATGCTGACCAAGTACTAAAATTACTCCACCTCCACCACTAATTCTGTAAATCTAATCATTTATGCAACAATCTTCTATACAAGTTAATAGAATCTGTCGAACTACCTACAATCCCAAAGCAACAAGAAACACATTGGTGTACTGAGACCGCACCTCTGCACCGCGCTACTTACTATGTAAGTAAATTTTATGGTAATAATGCGTGACATGAACACGAAATTTCATACGACGGCAAATCAGGTAAATTTTAATTAATCTTTCTCATGCTTCTAACCACAATACTTTCACCACCCAAAATAACACCACCCACACCTTCATTTGAACCCCTCAACCACTAGGTAGAGCATACCTTCCATTATTGTGATTCCGCTCGTCCTTTGTAAATTACACTACTAAATAATTTCTCAAAGCTTAGTTGCAATAATTGCTGTTTCCTTTCAGTCATCAATTTGCATTCCTTGGCAAGCCGCAAAAGGAACTCTCTGCCAAATGAATATTGCACTTTCCAACTAAGTCGGATTACAGTATTTATAGCCACCTAGCACCTAGGTGAAACCCTTACAGTGCCGAGTGTTTGGCGTTCACCTTTACTACTCCTTTCAGAACAGACAACCGGCAGAACCAAGTTGTTTATAATAACACGATGTTTGAACAACAAATTTTCTGAGGCTTTTCCGAACGGTAGGTACAACAGGGAGACAGCAGTAGTGGCATTTGGGTTGTAGGGTACTTAAGTAAAGAAGCTTTTACGTGTAGTTTTCTTCGTTTTAAAAGTTTTCCATACGACTAATGCCTGTTATTGCTGAAGACACTAAAGATGGTGGAGGAAACGTCCCAGCTCCATGGGCTCATAATATCGGGGGGCATAATTAGTATTTCCCACTGTAAGTAATTACAATGCAGTTAGCACCCTTGTCGAGGACTTTTTAATTTATTGAACCACTTTCGGTTGCATTATACTCTTCCTGTAATTTTTCATTCGAGCACTTCAACAACCAGCCAGGAAGCAATCAGTTATCATATCTCGGCGTATTGTGCTTATGGCGTAAAGTGCGGATGCAGAAAAAATTGTTTTCAGGATTAACGCTAAAAATTCAGGACATCTTTTAGAGCATTATTTTCTTGGTATTATATAATTTGTTTCTTGATCTAAATTTGATTCTGGGAAGATAAATTGATAATTGTGGGCGTCGCCTGTATTTTCTTTATTTTTTAGACCAATTTGTTGGGGATTTGGTCTAAAATTGCAGAAAGTGAAAATATTACAGGCGAACAGGCCTAATGTTTAACAATAAAATTCACTGCTCTCTGGAACCTTACATTCACTTAGTTACTGCGTAGTGCAATTTCTTTCTTTTATATACGTATATCTTGACATAAAACCTCCTCCAAAAGTAATCAATCACAATAGCATTTCAATCCTTTCGCACCCTTCGAATTCTCGTCGGGAACAACCCCTAAGACAAAAAATTCCGCCTTCTTGTTGTAATTTGCTTTATTATCAGATTACATGGCTCGATATTAAATCGATGTGGATTCCATTACGGTTTCAATGTGGAAATTAGATCCCATAACACCGTCAGATATAATGCATACCTTGCCTCCAAAAATACGGCCACATGTTGCATGTTCTCCAGTGCTAGGTGACGTCAATGGGATGGGGCTGGGGTTGATATAAAGGCTATTCTAAATAGAACTTTATTAGAGGAGGAGAATTTTTGCAGCAAAATTTCCCTTTTGACATATTCCGACATGTGTCGACATTGCGGAAAAGTATGAATAGAAGACTTGAGCAGATCGGGATGATAGACGAACTGAGAGGAACGAACAACTTTTGGCATCACTGAAAGTGGTATCACATGCGGATGTGAATGTAAAGGAGCAGAAAAATATTTCGCCACTTATCAGGAAAGTTTTCAACATTATTAAAAGAGCTTAACTAGTATCAAAAATGTCGAATGTTTCATTAGGATATGCCATTTTTAATTAATGCCACTGCTAGTTTTTCATGACAGAAGTGGATCCTAAATGAAATGGAATAAAATATTTATACAGGTGGATAAGTTTTAATTACCATGCAGTAGGATCGAATTGGGATGAAGTTCGTACACTTGAAATCTTCGTTTCTGGTATATTATGAACAAAAAATTTTTTGCTACATTCATCTCCAAAACGAAAGACATACCCAACCCACCAACCGTAAAAATCGTCATTTTTCAACTCTTTCACACTCTTTTTTTTTTGTTCTTTATTATGTTTTGCTGTTGATGTTTGCCCAACAGTCTGAGAAGTTTTCCTAGAGGGACCAGCGGAAAAGCTAGGGCGCCCATAGTCTGTACTCTTGATCCAAGAGAAAAACTTACACCAAAACATGCAGCAAGCATTTCTAATATTCGTTAACCCTGAAAATATCTCTCATGCATACATCCCTCCTTCCTTGTATTCTGGCTTTTTGAGAAACTTTTTCAATATGCGAATTTATTGAAATCTAAATCCCTGGATGGAGAAGCGCTCCACAAAAGGCCGGCAAGCATCATTTCATATTTACATCAGGAAGAAGATGAACGTTGGGAAAATTTCCCTTTTGTTCACTTTTTATGGTCGTTCTTTTAACGTTTAATAGCATTCGGAAAATTTTATCAGGCTGGTGAAACAAAAACGAATTTAATAAAACGGAATTAGGATTGGTGCAGTGGTTTTTTTTCTGAACTAAAGTGGAAAGCTCTTCACTGCACTTTCATACATTTCCTGATGAGGTTCATATTCATGAGTCTCAGAAATGAACTGTTTGAAGCAGATTTCATGGTTAGTTACCCATTTATGAATGCACGTCTCGGTAGATTAGGTTTATATCTTAATCGACTAATGATATGCCTACTAAATAACTGCAGCTTGAAATGGATAAATAATAATTAATGCTTATAAAAAATATTCTCTCCCTTTTAGCTTTAAATTTTTCATTATTATTGTAACTATTGTCAAAACGCGTTTCAGTAGACTTCGTGACGATCGAAGTATCCCGCGTTGGAGAGCTCTCTCAGCCAAACCAGGATTACTCTCGGATTACTCAAAGTGCGGCTAACAAGTATAATCTGGACTTTTTGATTCAGTATCAGTCGGCGTGTAGCCTGCGTTTCTCCCACATTCTTTAATGACTAAATATAATGAAAGCATGAGAAATTCCCTGACCATAAAGGACTAATCCAAATCTTAAGCACTTTTCAACAAATTTATTTCATTTCCCAATTCCAGAAGAAAATGCAAATTTCTTCTTCATGTCAACATCGATGGCAAACACCTTTCATTTTAGGATGATTAATCACAACAAGTGGCCCCATGTCGATATATACATTGATGGCGATGATGATGATATGTGATTTAGTTATACCTACATACTTCATTGTTATATATTGTACCAAGTCCATCGAAAAGTTACCAAAGCACACAGCAAAGAGCCGACCATTACTGATTTCCCTCCGCAAATTTTAATATCTGTTTCTCTTTTCGATATTTCCATGAACTCATCCCCATTACAATTTGCTATATCAACACGATTATTATTTATGAGGAGCTCAGTGTATAGATTTAAGTGCTCACCCCAAGAAAAGGGATCTTATCGAACTCATACCCATATACATTTGCACCTGTTCAAAAATTCTCCAATTTCTGTGATGTATCTTTTCTAGAATATCCGGGCTACCTTTTTCCAATAAACTGAACTAGAAATCACTCGTCGGCCAGATAGATATGTAGACCCAAGTAAAGCTGCACCCACACTCCGTAAAGACTTGAAAGCCAAGAAATAATGCTGAAAGGTTATCGCGTGCCTAGAAGGATAAGCACTAAAAAGACCTTTTGCTTGTTTATAAGCCTCAGAATGCTTTTGACAATCACTCAAAAAGGATTTCACAGAACCTGGGAGGTGTTATTAGGCCAAGTACAGGCGGAGCAAGATAAATAAATAATAACAACTGAAAGAGAACTTAATCAATTAGATTAAGGTTCCCTCTCTCTTCCGGCTATTTTTCCGGTAAGCTCAACCACCTCTTACCACCAACAAACATCTACATCCCCCTTTCTTGCATTCTACTTACTTTCGTTCTTTAGAGCTTTGATTTACCTTTACCTATGCTCCCACGAAATTGAATTAATTTTGCTTCGAGCAGATTACTATTTTGAGCACCGGTATATACCCAACAAATACTGTTAGGTATACCACAATCGAAGCTTTGATGTTTTGGTTTACTTAGGTGAGCAATGTTTTGGAAATATCGAAAATATCGACTTCATCTTTTGGTCTATTCAGGGCAAATGGTTCGATTCGCCTCAGATCATTAACTTTATGACGTTTGGCCCTAAGGGGCATACAATTTAATCAGAATATTTTATGCATGCACATACGAGTCTCTAAGTTTAGCTTCATTTAATTTGCCTTCATTAGTTCAATTGATAACGCAAACAGAGCAAATCGTCTTTAATTTAGTTTTATTTTAGTTGACAGTTTTTCGAAGTGCCTACCAGTGGGAGTTGTGTAGAGATTCATTTTGCTTTGTTAGTGGAATTGAAATTCGATTGCGAACTAAAAAGGATTCGTTCACTGTGAATTTTTATGGAAGGATAACTTTCTAAAACCACCCCGATACTTTGTGGAATCCTTAAATTGCCTCAAGAATAAGAGAAGTTTCCTCATTTCATCAAACAGCATCTACAACAGAAATCAAATTGGACTTTAGTTATGTGGGAGCTATTTATTGAAATTTTGTTATTGAGACAAAATCACATTCTTTTGCAGTATTGAATTTTAAATTTTTGCCTTTAGGTAGATACCTATTAGAGAAGCTTCTCCCTTAACTGTATCGTTAAAAGTTCCAAACCTTTTCCAGGACAATTTTTTACGCAATCAAAAGGCATCGTGAGCTCGAAAACATTTGGGAAATGGGTATCAATCAGCATGGGAGCATACAACAGATTGGAAGCTCAAAGTTAACTGATATAACTCGTCAGGAAAAGCACAACCTTTGACGAAGGGAACACACAGCTAAATCCACTATCTTTTCTAAAAATTACCATCCCAACCTTTCCAACAATTATCGTCAAAACATGACTGTTTCTATATCGTAAAAGCACAACCCCTTCATGGTCTAAGGAAGATGATATAATCGATTAGGGATAACTCCTGGCCTTAAACCTACCTACCCGCACCTGCCAAATGGGAATATATTGCTGGCAAAAGAAGATAGGTACGTGTTTATATTGCAAGGCGTTGGAAAAATCCATAAATTGTAAAATTATTAGAAAAGCAGCAATTGGAATCGATAGAACGGAAATGATACAACATCATTTCCACGAGCTTTAAGTGTAGGTGTATGGTATCTACTCTTGTGCAAAAAAAAAAAAAACATGGTTTATGGAGCCACTTCATATCACAGAAATGGTTTGATGTAAGGTAAAAAGACATGAAAAATATGTTCAAATAAAAGCTGGCTGCATGAAAAAAAAATTCGAATACCGTACGTGAAACATTTGCTTTTGAATGTGCTCCGTCGAATGTGTCGAGGAAGTGACATTTTTTGATTTCCTCACCTTCGCCCACCTGCTAAACGTAACGTGTCGATTGAAAACTCCGTAATTGCTTGTCTTTCAAGTGGTAAATGCTATGTACGTAACTTGGTTTATGATTTCAACGATGCTTCAGGAAATATAATCCAATTGAAATATTGTGAGGAAGAAAAATATAAATACAGGAATGAACGAGTCGAGTATTGACCATTTGTGTGGAAGTTGATATAATCATTATACTTGGAGAGAGACCTCCACATCACTGGAACTATCAAAAATTTCCTTTTGCAGAAATGTGTGTATTCAGATACAATAAGTCGTGTCATATGAAATTTCGAGTTTTTATATGGCAAGTTTTATATTGAATATTTTTGAAAAGTATTTCCAGTTTTCATCAAAATAAGTTTGCTTTGCATCTAAGAGATTGAAATGAAAAAATTGAGTTTTGAAAAAACTATTGGCTTTTGGAAGTAATAAGCTCCTAGAAGATCTCAATTACAGAGGCTCAGTATCTGAACATTTTCTAACGCAAGAATGATTCTAAACTTCTAAAAAGGTGAAAATCTATTTGAAAGATTAAAAGTTCATAACCTAATTTCGAAAGATTCTGTGTAGCAATTTGTGAACTATATAGATTCTGGAAGTGTGGGGCTCGGAGTGCCAGACAGCTGCTCCCTCCTCCCCCCGAGCTTCTGTTTTTCTACAAGGCCAAAAGGCACTTTACATAGGGCCTGGCCAGCCAATCATAACACCTTAGTAATCCAACCCTATTAAAAGATATTTTTTTTCCTTGAAATGTTAGCTTTAATACTAGATTTCAAACGATCGTTATCAATGGCATTTCTAGCCTTTTTCATGGTTAGCTTTGAGAAACAAAATTTCCAAAACCTTGAATGGTTCTTTCATTAAGAGCACCTTCATCTAAAGTGAAAAGTTTTAGCCAAATCTCACGTCAAAAATTGGATAATCTGCAGCTTTTTCTCAAGATAACATACAATTTCATGAGGCAAAAATAACCTTGTTAAAAATATCTGGAAATCTTCTGCAATTATAAGACATTGCATGCATTTCAAAATTTAGAGAAAAAAAATGATGTTGACCCTAATAACGCGACTCCAGCAACATAAATATTTTTAATCTTTAACAACCACCTCCCTCCCTTCTACACTAAATTTGTAATCAATGTTCACGCAGTTTATTGAACTTTTGACATAATTCAATGGAACAATTTTATATCTGCTCAATGTTTCACAATAGATCAGTATGAAGAAGCAGCCAGCTATGAAATTAGATAAATGAAGCTGAAAATTATGTACCACTAGTCTGATCAACAAATTTTTTTGTATTTGTTTTCATAAATCAATAATTTGCCATTTCAGCTGGGCAACAATTTTTCTCGTGCCCAATTTTGTGTAGTTTTATCTAAATATAGATACGTCCTAGATTTTTGTTATTCACAAACACCCAAATAATCCTGTATGTATCCATGTACAGTTACAGTGGTTAGTAAAAAAAAATTTTTGGTAACTCTTTAAGAAATTTAATATTCTTAATAATAAAAAATTATTCAAGCAAAGCATCTGATTTACAAGTTACAAATGCTGGCGTATGTTCCTTTTAAGGTAAGGAATTTTCACAATGCGGAAATTAATGATAGAATTGATATCACAACAATATGAAATATTCTCTGCGGAAATGAATATATGTTTAGGGAAATCGTACGCAATATGTTAAAAAGCGGAATACGTTTTTGAATTTTACCCCCCTGATGTTTTTCCTAATTTTGTAGGAGTGGGTTGAAAAGAAAGTTGATCGATATTCCTTATATTCTTTATTTTGAAAGCAATAATAGGAAGTCCCTTTACGATTGTACCTCGTTACATAAACATATCAAATAATAAGAAAAATTCTTTCCCCATTGATATGTTCATGCATTTTCTGGAGAGTGCCCACTAAGGTGGTGAATATTTTCCAAAAGAGCAAACAGAGTTTGCACATGAAATCTACAACAAAGAATTATATTTCTCCATTTAGTTTTTTCAATTCGATGTTTCCCAATTGCCTAACCGACTACAGCAACTTCACCGCATTTATCCCACTTAATTAATTATATACCCACGAACGATTCGAAAAAGCGAAAGGTGATTAAGAGCACGCTATAAAACGTAAGTGATAATTATATTTTTTTCGTACTTTTTAACAACTTTCAAAATTGTTTACAGTCGCCCCAATTAAGGAGCAACTACCCAAAGGTGGTTCTTTGCGAAGCTCCATCCAGTAGAGAACAAACGTTGAATTTGCCGCACGACTGACCACCAAGCTGAATCTGGCCCAGTAGAAGGGTCGAAGAGTTTCTTACCCACGGGAAATCCACTTATCTGTACCACAAAAACAATATTCCCCACATTCTCCCCTTTTCCACCTAGCGACAGCATTAACACAGATTTATAACAAAAACAAAATACACGAACAGAAGCTTTTCACAGTCATAGAACAACGACGACCATCCCCATTTCTAGGCTTGGACCATATATCTCTCGGGAAGGTTTTTCAGTAGTTCAGTGTGATGGGAGTTGGGGTGAGATTTCGTTTAAGGTTGCCTGACAAACCGGAAACTCCCGAAAATGGCTCCAATGAGGTTCTTAAATGGTAAGTAAGTCCCCAAGAGACGGCTCCTCCCTACCCAAAACTCTTTTGCTGTCCAAGCATACGAGACGCAGGAGTAATATTTATTTATTTTTATTTAATTTGTGATGTTTCTACCCTTTTGGGTTTCCTTTCTCGTTCTCTGGTTTTGTTTTATTGAAAACTTTGGGTAGGTGACTTTTTCATAGAATTCTACGTGAGCATTCACTGAGTCCGAGTAGCAAGTGTGTCATAAATTAAGGTGTGATAAGGCAACAGCTATTTCTGCACGATTTCAGGGTATCTTAACCATTTCATTTCTATATAGCTAGTTAGAGTGGATTGTTTCGAATGGTACCGTAGTTAACGACAACCATATGTGGACGCGGGATATAAATCTTCCGAGTGATCGATAATTATTGCAAGATTTAACGTTTTGGTCAGTTTATTCCTGACGTTCTTTTGTGACCAGGAGATTTATCGCTTTGCTGTAATACTTTTTGCTTTTGTTTTAATAAGGAGAGCATCGTAAATCAACAATGAAATGGGTAAAGAGGTTAAGGACTTCAAGGTTACGATTAAATTTATGTAAACGAAATATCTACAGTACGGTGACAAATTTAGTGATTTAAATCCAGCTCGAAGGACCAGATTTTAATAGCATAACTAACTACTGATGTATTATGCAAACAGAGTTTCCACTTCCAAAATAACTTTTCTAGAGCTGGTCTAGTGAGGAGCTCGTATTACATCTAGTTGATGTTTCGTCAATACATTCTAGCCGTACCCCATAAGATTTTCTCAGCCTACCGGGTTAAGAGCACGCTGAAAGAAAAATGCTGGAGCCATTGACGCACAAAATTTAAATGTTATCTATTCTTTTGGCCCTAAACGAAAAGCGTATCGAAAGATAAAGTCTTATCTCAATCGCCCCAGAATAGCAGTAAGAAATTCTGTAAATTGCGTCACACAACCAAATCGATTATTCCATTCAATTTACCAATCTACATGTGTAAAGATAATAAACTCGTATCCCCTCGAAACGTTGTATCTCCCACTTTCCCACCCGGTATTTCATTTTCTTTAAGGGAAAAGAAAATAAAAATTTGAACGTAACCCCAAAACGTTTGATTTTCATCTAAAGAAGTCAATCGAAGATCAATTTACGAAATTTGGTAAAATCGTGATGACTAGTGCTGAAAATATCCCCAAAGAACACGAGACCAGAGAGGGCGTTTTGAAAGACAGCAGTAGGAAAGAAAAAAATTTAAGCAGAGAGGCCACAAGAATTTTAAGTAGCCTAAGGAGGAAACATTCGCTTTCCCTTTTCACGGCTCACAAAGATAAGCAGATATGGCTGGTAGTAACTTCATAGCTTTTAGCCGAAAGGCGATGACTCTTATCGGTACAGAAAATGTGTGGAAGTGAATTGGAAAGTTTATCTTGAACTCTGTTGAAGCTTTGACCTTACTTCTTATCGGACCACCTTCGCCCTGAGGAAAAATCTCTGCATATTCAGTGTGCCATATCACGATTGCTAATGCATTGAAGATTTTTTATTGGAGTTGCAAAAATTTATTCTATATCTTGAAACTATTTAAGTAAGCGGAACAAACGAAGTGCAACATTCTCGAAGAAGACATTTCAACAGATTTTAATTAATCATACAAACTGCATTAGGGTAAGACGCCATTAACTCGATTTAAATTATTTAACATTATTGCATAAACGTGAAGTAAGACTCTTGTAAAAGTTATAATCGGGTGGCAAATGATAGAAACTCTCTAGAAAAACAGCATGCCAAGGTGCCATAATAGAGCGGGATATGTTTGATTGCCATAGCGATCATCGGTAATCCCTTCTTTTAAAAGCTCTCTCAGAACAAATGCATTTTAACACATAATTCTCTCACGAAAGCTTTTATGTTAATTGTGGCAGTCATTATCGTCATATTCTCTCACGAAAGCTTTTATGTTAATTGTGGCAGTCATTATTAAACTTGGAAAATGTTCACATCGTATCTCATTTATACTTTTACGCAAGCCTCTACAGAAATTAAAAGTATTGTAATTGCTTAAAGTGCTAAAAGCTTTATAATGAATTTAACTATTTGGCTATCAAACTCATTTCTGATTTTATTATTAATCGTTCTCAAGTCGTAAGATTACGGAAGCATTCTCTCAAGTATGACAGATTCTATGCGAGGTTCCATAAGTATCTATCCTGTCCCCAACCCTCTTCTTCTTATATAATACCGATCCGTCTTCGTGTCTAAAATTTCCCAAAATTATTTTGTATGCGCTAGACGGTTAAATCTGCTTTGCTTCTAAGAAACCGGTTTTTTCTCTCGCGGAATCCATCTTTTGCTTGAAAGATGGACAAAAGTTGATCTGTTTTTAACCAAAAGCTCCGCATTGTTAAATATTAACCTTGATCAAAAAATTCAGCCTCAATATTTATCTCACACTGAACTGATTCTCGGAAAATATGACAAATTTTTTCCTAAACCGTTTTCCCAACTTGTTACAACTTCCGCTCCGATTGTGTTATCATAGTTTTTGCCAGTGAAATGAAAGCTTTCCATGTTTCATTTATTTTCACTTTGATTACCAGATTTCCTCATTTCCCAGTAAAATTCTCTTAGAATAAAAACTGTTTTTGTTTGTATTGCAAACGGTACGGGATGCAGCAATCCTCAGTGTTTTTCGAGTCTCTAGAGTATATTTCATTCGTTCATCTTTCTTTTGCGGAAGTTGTGAAAAAAAACTATAGAGTCCTTTAAGTTCAGGATTTTGTCGAATGAATGGATTAAATTGCCATTCATGTACATTTTGATATCATCAATATTGTACAAGTGGACTAATGTCTTAATTTCCTTATTGTCTATGTGCTTCAAAAGAAATTAAGTTTCCTAAAAAATCATCAAACGAATGACTGATTCAAATTAATCTTTTAGATATGAAATACTTTCCAATATCATCTTATTCATGTTTACTAATTGATATTAATCCTTAGATTTGCACGCTTTAATGGCATAATTTTAGGATTACTCAAGCAAAAATAAAAAGACTTCATCAAAAAGAGATTCAGCTATAGAAGATAACTGGAGAAGAAACCAACTCAGTTTACTTGTACCCTTTAGGTTCACTTTAGTCAAATCGATACCGCAACATTTCAGGACTCAAAATAACATCAACCTTAATCTTCTCAAGGGCTTCAAAGTAAATCCTTCCGCATTTAAGGTTTCCTACAGTCAAATCAAAAAAATATTCTTCGTCCTTAATAAAATTTCAATATTCTACACGAAGGGTCCACACATCCCTTAGAATGTATCAATTTGGGAAACTTTATTGGAGGATTTTTCCATCCTCTAGTCGTATAATAAAATAAAAATCCCATCTTAAACTCATCCCAATTCGGTTGATTCACCCCAGTCTCTATTTTTGGTGAAATGGGGGAAAACACTTTAAGCAAAATGCCTACAGATGGGCTGAAATTTGTTCCTTCCGAAATTAGAGGAAAAATGTTACGTTCAGGTCTATTCAGATCAAAGTTGAAGAACTTGCTCCAGTAAAATAGCAATAAAAACTTTGATGTGACATATTAATGTTACCCCAAATCGGAAAACTTTTAACATAACACAAGACAAATTAACTGTGTTTAGGGAAAGTTTTGTGTCAATGGTGAAATATTTTAGATAATCCCATATGTACTTCGCGTAGAAATACACATCAATTGGAGTTATATAGGCTAGTATAGGTATCAGTAAAAGTTGTTGATATCTGAAAGATTGTAAATTGTACTTTCTAGAGAAAACCGCTTTTTATAAATACAATAGTTTCGGGTGCTCCTATTCTCCAAAATTCAAAACCTAAAAAAAACCTATAATCAAGTCCTTGTTGTTTCATTCCCGTATAATACGTAAATTTAATTAGTTTCATGCGAAAGCCAGACTAATTCCTAACTCTTTACTGTAAACCTCTTTTTGGAGACTTTTCAATACAGGCGCAACATTACTAAACTAGATTTCCCCTTTTTAAGCCTCCTCTTAATATTTTTATATTATTTCTTCTTATTATTCTTTTCCTCTATTGCAATTTTCTCCCGCTATTAAGTAGTTAGCCTTTGAGGGATTTTGTAAATAAATAAATTACATCTCAACAGATATAAATTTAACAAAAATATTGATACTCCCACCAATATATTTTTAAAAATATTTTACACTTGCCTGCACCTAATATATAATTTACTTGAACTTTTTTAAGGGTACAGAATTTTGTTTTCCTGTGGAAAAAAAATAAAGGAAACACTTACTCCGTAAATTTTGATCTTGTTAGGCATAAAATACGAAAAGCCACTTTTCACACTTTTTCACGAGTAAAGTAATATGTAAAAAGCATTTTAATGCGATTTCAGAAAAGTTTCTCAAATATTACGCGAAATATTTAACTTGAAAGTCAGAAACGAGGAGCAGAGTAAAAAGTTTTTTCTGAACAACAGAAAACTGGAGTCCTCAATATCTCAAGTGTAATGATAAATTATGAGCTTATTGTCAAAAGTTGATGTAACACAGAACAATGAGAAATAAAAATATAAAAAACTTGAAAACTTTAATAATTTCATAAAGTTTAACTTTGACTCATTTGGACTGGGAGAATAAAGAAAGAAATTGCGCAAAAGAAAAGCAGAAAATTACACCCAAGCTACATAACTTCCTGTGAGTGCCATTGCAAATGAACGGTACGGTACTATGGTGGCTGGAGAAATTGTAAAATTTCCACTAAGGATTAATTTTCATTTATTTTTCTGTATATCTTCTATCGCCTGCTGTTTCCTCGTCAATTTCGAGATGAAACTTCCGGAAAAGTGCACTTACTTACGCTGAAGAGGGAACTCGATTTTAATAAAATTGACGCAATTCATCCCATGTTTACTGTTGACTACGACCCTCATAAATGCCAGGATTTTTTGTGAGCGTGTTTATGTGCGCTTAGGTCGTTGTACTTCTTATTCAAGAGAAAATGTAATGGAAAATTGCAATAAAATTTTTAAAACACTTGGAAAAGTTAATATAATTTCAGTGGAAAGATTTTATGCAATTTTTTGCATTCAAGTGAACTAAGTCCATATTAAAGTGAAATTAAAGGATCCATGCTGTCGTTAGAAATTGCAGCTGTAGTCAATTAAAGCCCCAATGATATGTAGAATTTGCACAAATTCCATCAAAGGAATCGATTGGAAAGTTATTGGTATATGTATTTCCCTCAGTCAAATTATTTCGGTTTAAGTTCACCTATAATTTCGTCAATGCAGTGCCTTACAGGCAATCTACAAATATCATTATTCATAGTATAATTACAAATTTCCCAAATAATTTGACCCACTACTGTTTTAAGGATTACTACCTTGGATATTCCAAATTTACTACTAAATTAAAAATAGGTATGGCCTTAATCTTGACTTTTAAATTGTATACGTAAATTACCATTATAATCATGCCAGTAATTTTAAAATGCAGTAAATTACAATGAAATTTCAAGAAATCTAGGCAATAAATAGCTTTCGATTTTACCCAAAAAAGAAAACCGAAAGTATCTGGGGAACTGAATAAGGCACGTCCCAACTTGTCTCCCTTTTACTATCCTCAAGGACATTTCAACATTTAATACATACTTTCGGGCACCAGTCACGTGTTTCATTAATTGAAATTATACGACCTTCGATTGACACAGATGGTACCATAAAATTTCGCTTTGTACGTGTATTGAGATTTCTCTTTTTCCCTTTTTTGGATTTTCTCAACTAGGAATTTCATTTGGTCAGGAATTTTATTAAGTTCTAAGTGGGAATGTTTTGGTTTATTGATGTGTGGACTTCCAAAGTGGTACTTTAATGATGTGACTTTAAAAAAATTGGCCTTCTTAACACTGTATGTATGTGAATATAATTTTTGCTATATTTAATAATATCAAGATTAATTTGAACACAATGTTTAAGGGTACTTCAGTTCCTCGAACGCAGGAAAATTGGTGGGATCATTGCTCAGGCCATGTAGACCTTTCCTCCAAATGTGGTTTCCAGCCTAGCTTCTAATATAAAACAACCCCCTGGATTTTCTCCTGTATTTCCAACTGAGTGCAAATAACATATAGCAGGATAATCGAAGGAGTTTTTCTTTTCCAAATTGAATTCAGTTTCAATGCAGATCGTGTTCCTGCTAAATGTGTGCGAAACCCTCTCCCTAACCGGCGACTTCACTCTATGCTTCTCCAATATCTCAATCATTTTATATGGAAAAAGGCACCTTCAATGTCTATGAACACTAAGTTCACGTGTGAGCCTGGAATGATCAGAGATTCGTGCAGTGCTAATAACCCTTACTTCTTTGTCAATGATCAAAAGTTATAGTCAATCAAGCAATAGGTGAAAAAAGACTATCCCACCACCACCAAAGATCCGATGCGACCAAACTAGCTACTCGCCGAAATCTTTTAGATAGAGCCCGTAAAAGGAAATAATCTTATTAATTTCAGACTTTCTGATTTAGAATTTACCCAAAAATAATGTTTTCATTGGAAAAGAAAATTGACCTACTAGAAGGTTACTGGATCGATTAAGGCAAAAATTATTGTTAGCGCACGTATACAAATCGTCCCTGATCCCTGTAGCATCTGTACATCATCATTTCATCCCTTTATAAGATGTAAACAATTTGGTTTTACCCAATATTCGTCCAAAACACTTTCGTTTACATAAATAATTTCTTTGTACATGTGTACACTGAAAAGATATCTACTGTGTGCCGCATTATCAAGTGAAGCTTTAATAGATGGGTAATTAAGGGTATTTAACCCTAAAGGTAGAACAAACACAAAAGCCACAATAAACGTAAATGGTATAGAGAAACTCATCCACGTATTCATGTATTTTTCTTATCTTTCCGACAACGTTGTTCAGCAAACCTCTTATCCTACATCCGATTTTCTCGAGAGCTAATGCCTGAGCAAATATAACTATAAATTAACAACGGTATCATCTAAAGCCACAGAATACCTGCTGGGCATAAGTGCATACGTTGGGCAAACAAATTAAGATGTTTGAAGAGAAGTTGGAATTTTCGGTTTATGTCTAAGAAACGAATGGGATTTGATTTGATAGCATAAAAAAGGTCAAAAAATTTATCGATTTGCAGTAATTGTTTCCTTTTGAGATGCTGTGAAAATCTATGTCCAATTTTACAGGGATCTATTTTTTTATCTATAAAGCCCAGCACATCACATTTGTATTTGGAATACATCCAAGTTTTTCATTATTCCACTCTGACATGAGAGCTAAGTCAACTTCCGGTCCTCCCTTTTTCATTTACAAAAAATGCTTTATAATCCCATTTAGGTATCACATCACATATTTAAATTTTCATAACTTAATTGAGCTTGATATTGCTCTCTAAACTTTCATATTGATTTTCTTCACTACAACGGGTCAGGCTACTTCCGGATACCTTCAAAAAAGTCATAGTTCTTGTTCTTTTCGTGCTTCTGCTGAACCATTGAACGCACAACCACATTCATGCAAATGGAAGGTGAAAAATTGACACCACGTGGTGTAATGGTTGATTGAATGCAATACACTGTATACCGAATTGCCAGTATGTAAATCATTTAAAATTTATTCAAATATGCAACTGAGCGTGTCGGGCTAAGTGTACGTCAGAAATTTATTATGAAATTGCATAAAAGTTTTAACTACTACGGAAACATGAAGGGTGTGAACCAGCCTGCAATTAAAATTTACTCGATGCCTTTTTGTCGTTTTAATTAATTAAAATAGGATTTTATTTTTGAAGTACTCATAGAAATCATTTTAATTTAGTTTTGAAATAATTTACAAATGCAAATTTTAAAATTCTGATCATTTTTCAAAAATTAAATACAACATAAACAAACAAATTAAACTGCACATCGAAAGGCAAATGTTATAAACTGTATTACAATATGCAAAATATGGCACGGTAAACACAAACATAAGGTGTTTCTAAAAGTATTTACCATATTTTTAAATAGTAAATTTTGGATATTTAAAATCGACAGACACTTCCTTTTTCTGTAAATCCTGACAGAGCTAATGCTTCAATGGTGTTGTGATAAACGAGTAAATTTATTTGCGTTATCCGTACCCAGTCGAATTCATAATAAATGCAATGAAAAAAATTAGAATAATAAATTATTATTAAATAACAGAAATTATTTAAATAATGGAACATGGAAGACAGCCTCGGTCGAGTCATGGGGAAAGTGTAGCCTTCAGCTACTATAGTAGCAAAACTGATACTCTTTCCTTTTATTTATATTAAATGTTACTCTGCAGCATCTTTTCCAATTTTGCTACTTTTTAAGACTATTAACATTTTTCTCAGAGCTATAATAGATTTTTCCATGCTTTTGCAATTTTTACTCAAGTTTCTACTTGTACATCACTACCTCTATATTTTTGTGATAAAGAAGACTCAACCTAAAGTTGAGTTACTCAATCTAAAATAAGTCCGGTGATAGGTAATTGGTTTAATTTGAAATTTGCTACTTTTTTCGTATTTTGCTACATTTTTTGAAAAACTTTGCTACATTTTTTTTTTAAATCCGCTGCAACCCTGCAACAGCTTCTTCAGAATGAGATTTTTAGAACATCCGTCCATCGAAAGAAAGCCTTTTTCTCGAACGTAATCCCTTCTGAAATCGTGGGTACAAATATCGTTCTAGATTTTTTTCATTCTATAGTTACTCGTTGCAAATCTTCTGGGAATCTAATTTTGCTCTATCACAAAAACATCGCAATAAGAACGCCTTTTACTCTTTATGGAATTATGACACTTTCAAATAGCCTTCAAATTGTTTACCTTGCGTCAGAAGAATAATCTAAGAAACATTTTGAGTGTTCACATTAAAAGTTGGAGAAATTAAAAACTTCAAACTACGAAGTACCGAGGTAGTCAACAACTTTTTCTTGTTAAAAAAGTTTAGACATTTTCCGACGTTTTTCACAATCATAATATTTGAAATGATAAACTCTCGTGGAATATTTAAAATTCCTCCAAATGCATATTATAATGTATATCAAAGGCTTCGGCTTCGTTTCTCAGATAGTTCTTTAAAGCAAAATATCTGAGTTAAAATTTACTCGACGTCTTGAACTTTATCTCTGCATAAAAAAATTTTGAACGAATTTTAAGTTGGAAACAAACTTCATGCAGAAAATTATTTGAAGGTCCATTGAGAATTCCTGAGACAAGTTGTTCATTTTAATCTGTTTAAAGTTTTCATTGTATTATTACTAGATGATTTCCCGCTTTATTATAATTCCCAATAAGTTTCCACTTCAAAAAGACGTGCCCTAAAAGACCATACAATCCAATTTTCACGTATCCCACTGAAACATTTTCTTATTTGGGTTATACGCATTAAGACTTCAAAGACCTTTTTTACCTTTTTTCCTGCAATCTAGTTTTTCTTGCCTGGAACTCCTCAAAAAGGGAATTGTGGAAAAGCTACAGCACAAAATGTGGCTCCAGAATGTACAACTGGCTACTTAGGAAAACAATCACGTCTAATGTGTAACTGGATAAAACCTAATTTTCATTTCCTTTGGGTTTTAGTTTATCATTTCTCTGTGACTTCTTGATGGTTTTTCTCAACGGATTGAGTTAGTCCAATCCATCTTACGTATACGGGAATAAAGGACGCAACACAAATAAATTAGCAACAACAACACTGGTAGCAGCTACAAAACAGTGAGTATGGACTATGGAGTTGCGAAAAGACTCCAACAAATAAAATGAATTCTATGGTGGTAAGCAAGACATCAACCCCCTCTCTCTCTAGCTGGGGGTGAAATGAAAAAAGTGAAGAAATTCAGCTTATTTTAGCCATCTGCTCTCCTTCCAAAGAGATTTCCCACAAAAAGAAGTTTTTCAAATGTACGACTATCTTTCGACCAAGCATAGTGTGAGGAGGGATGGGTAAAGTACTCCCATCAAAAACATGCGCAGGTATAAGTACACCCGTATAGTTCGTCTTGTTGTTTCTGCAAGGTCAAAAATACGTTTGGCAAAACAGACTGACAGCTTGGTATTCTGTGTGGTATCTGGTATGAGTTTGGGTATTGCTGATGGTGCAAGGAAATATAAATTCCAATATTAGCAGACTGAAAGTGATCTTAAAACAAAACTCCATAGCCAAATCCTAGCTGCCTCGAAGAGTATGTGTATACCGAGTGCCAGCAAATGCAAATGGGACTGTTGAAAAGTAATTCGTTGTGTCCTTCTTGGAATATGATAAATTCTAAATTCTGGGAATATTGCTCCATTCTGTCTGTCTGCCGCAACAATATCAAGTGCATTCGTAAGCTAAGCGGAAGATGGTGAAACACACCACAGTGGAGACTGGAGAGAGAACAGAAGCAACCACGTTGTACATCAATTTCACAGTTTCAACATCTTCTTGTCTGCTAAAGAAATAGTCCACTGAGAAAAGCTTGTAATAACTTAAAATCGATTTCTCAACTCAAACCTATTCTTCGAATGCTTTTACTGCAAGGAAAATTCTTAAGATTTCTTGGTCCCAACTGATAAGGAGGATTGAATTGATTTGAATTAATTACCGAAGTAGCTCTCCTGGCAACTGAGCCTTTCAGGAACTCTTTTCAATTGGATGTAAATTATTCTTTATGTAACTTTTCATCAATCTGCTGATTTTAATGTTCAAGTGGAGGGGGAAATTTTTAAAGCGTAAACTTTGTTTTCATTTCCTTTAATGAATTGATAGAAGCTTTAATGAATTTTAATTGAAATCCGTTCATCACTGGTAAAATTTCGTCAATGATCGGATTTATTTATGGCCAAATTTGAAGTGGAATTTTGCACTAAACTTTTGATTTAATAGATTTTCCTCAGTCGATAGTATTTTTAATGCATGCAAACATCCCAAAATAGAAAGACCATGCAAGCTCTCTGATGGGCTCGTCAATAGATGTACGAAAGCTGATTCGAGTGCACTAGACTACGCTCCTGCGATTCTGAAAGAATCCATCGATCTCGATCCAGTGTTACTGAGATCAATCTGGCGAAACCTCTCCTGTGCCGTTTAGACAACTCCGTGCAGAACTATGCCTAAACTCAGGGAACAGCCCTATAATGCACAGCCCATCTTCCATGGAGGCGAATTTTTTAGGAAAGAGTTCCAATTTATATGGAACTTTGGTGCTAGTCTGATTCAGGTCTGAAACTGAGCCGATGAAGCCCCATAAAACCCCTGGACGAATCCGATAGATTTGAGCGGGAACCCAAAAATCCAAAGGTGATTCAAAAAGACCATAGCCATTGGGTTGTCGGAGCAATTGTAATAGTCAACCAGGTATTTGGCTACCGCTATATTATCATGGATACTTTTGCTGGGCACGAACTTTTCGAACTTTCGGAATATCATAAAAAAAACCAAAAAGCAGAAAAATCTATGTACTTCTTGCCTTTAAAAGGTGATTTGCTGAAATCGTCCAGGAAATTTCCTAACTATAATGAGCTTTTCTTAAATGACCAGCAAATGTTATTAACACAGTAAAAGGTTGCACCTGTAAAATACCTTCCTTAAGAAAAGGTACATTAAATCGATGTACGTATCCCTTTAAAAGTGTTTAATTATTCATCTTTGTTAGCATGATATCTGTAATTCCGTTGGCACCGTAAAAGCCCATTAAATCAACAACGGGCGCCTGTGGTAAAGCAAAACGATATAAATACTAAAACTTTACTTATTCCCCGTCAACACTGGCAAACAGATAACTTTTAAAAAGGAATTCCATCCTGTTGCAGCTTAATGGTCTAATAAAAGTTTTTTCATCAAAATTAAGTGCCCCATTTAACCCAAGCTATTCTAAGCGAAGAGCAGTGGTAAATCTGTGGACAGCAATGCCTCAGCCCCTCTCATATCATTTACTTTTGATTCACTTCATAATTTAGGTGAATTCACTTCCTAAAATTCGCAGCTCATTCTAAACATTGGGAAATGTTTCTGGTGTGTCAAATGTGGCCCCATCCATCCTTCACAAGTTGCTTATAGTAATTTGACTGTGTAGCAACCGCAACTGAAAAATGTTCATCCACCCCCCCATAAAATAGACGGGGGCGGGGGCGGTAAGGCAAGCTTTTTGAATTTTATTAGCTAAGGCCACGATGTAGCTATCATTTTTCGCAGAGCTTCCAGCTTTGTGGTCGATGTACAGATATTTTTCTTCCTTTATCTGTGGCATCATCCGGGGCTACTCTGCGAGGTGAATTTAAGGCGTTGGACGGATATTTATACAGGACCAAATTTTTCTTCGTCATCCCTATACAAACTCAGATTATTCAACGTTGAATGGCTTTATGCTTCTTAAAAGTCTTCATTTACACAGACGGTTATTGTACGGCTCAAGTATTATTTGATGGAGCCAGGAGATAGCTGCGGTTCGTACTGTGGTCGTATTTTAACAATTTTAGTGGACTTGGCCGGATTTTAATCTCGATTTTAGCATTTAAACGGGATCATTTTGTCCAAGATATTTCGGATGGGTAGGGATTTTAGTTGCTGCTCACTTGCTGTACGTAACAAGACAGAGAAAAGAGTGAAGGAAATTCTTCAACACGTTATTGTACTCTAATGGTGATGGTTGACGCAAGTAATTATGTACAAGTATCCAGTAATGCTTTTTAAAAGTAGTTAATGACCAATTATTAGGAGCTACATCACATACAACATGAGAATAGATTTTGAAATCATGATCTCTTTGTAGACGTCGAAACTGTTCAAGAACTCCTCATTACCATTTGCACCATAGAAACCCTCCCCATCCTTAGGGAATTTATGTTTCGTTCGCATTTTTTCAGCATTGCCCGTAATTAAGGAGGCAAGAAAAGTACTATGGCATTTATTTTTTCCTCCCAACGGATATTTGATGCTGATGAAAAAGCTCCTTCGATTTTTCATTGTTGAACCGTCAAATAATATTCCCATAAAGAAATCAATATGAAAATTATGGAAATCTTTTCCAAATCATTTCGGGGGTGGTGATCATCAATCAATTCCTACAGTCGTCATCACTTTTATTGCTTTGCCTTTCTACTTTCTCCTTTCTGCTTTCAGTTTTATAAGCTTACTTTATTAAATAACATTGTTTTGTTTTTTTGGATGGGACGACAAGGGTAAAAGGATGTAATTCCCTTAGTTCTGTATCACGAGCGTATAGGGTTAATTGATTTTCAATGAAAGCAAAACCCTTCCCTACTAACAATCTACGTTTTCAGTTGGAACAAGAGAATTAATTGTTTCGCCCAGGATATTGAGAAAAATTTGAACTAGCTGGTGCTATGGCTTTTAGTGTATTGATTCACGATAATTAGTACAAGTTTGTTTTGTTTGTGTTGCGTGCTCCGCTATTTTTATGTAAATGAATGTTAAGTTATGACTGTAGAAATTATTTGGATTGTTTTCATATTTGTGACTTTGGATTTTATAATTTATGGGGGAAAATTAGTAAATAATTTACGTCAATAATGAACAAAGATAATAAGTTTGAAAAGTTGTAGAGCACAGATTTGCGAAAATTTTAATTCTGCCTGTTTAGACCCATTTATTACGTGAATGACAGATTTTCTGGTATCATTTAATTCTTTCAAGAAAATCTTGAAAAAATAAATAGAACCATTATGTGAGCTGTTTATTTTGAAAGTTACAAAAAATCGAAATACAATACGTCATATTGCCGTCTGGCATTTTGCACATGTAAGTATAAAGTTGCATCGAACAATTAAAAACACAATTCTTACAGCGCTACAAAATAAATTCACAAGGGTAGGAAATTGAAAATCTTCGTTCTAATTTTGATTTGAACCCATAGAAATGAAATAAACTTAATTTTCGGGCCTTTACTATAAGGAAAAAGAAAAACAGCTGTTGATCTAGAGACAGGAATAAGAAAGAATTTGATTTGTTGGTCAGGTTACTGAACTCGAAAGGTGGCTCCAAATCTAAGATACAATCACTGTCTCTTTCGTGGTAATTTGAAACTCTATACTTCAAAGTTGCAATGCAAAAGTAAAAACGTTGTTAAGGGTTCTTCTTTACCAAAAGAGAAAAAAAGAAATAAAACGTCTTCTTGCTCATATATAAATAAAGTCATATTGAACATACGAAAAAAGTGCCTCCTCTACAAAGTGCAAGCAAAATAGTGCTATAAATTAAAACCTTACCTTAACGTAGTATTTTTACAAAAACCAGGAAATGGTGACATAGAGCTGTTAAATCATTCACAGCTGCATTAATCCAAATCCATTGCATTCCTTTATGGATCAATATTGAGTTAAACAGCGTTTTTCCATTTGCTTAACCGATAGCACAGCAAGAAGTCGAATTCGATAGCACTAAGTTCCAATACGAAAGCGGCTTAAAGCGCCATAGGTATTTAGTGCACTCCAGGGTTCTATAGATGCAGAAAATGTGCATAGAGAACAAAAACAAAATTGCAGATTCAGTGCGAATGTCCTGTAAATTGATGATCTCTCCCTTAATCAACATCGCACTTTCATATAGTTCATCATGTTTGTGCGGTATGCTGGGAAAGATGGAATCATGTTCCCTTTAATATTAATAGTGGCTAGCACTCTATTTTGACCCAAAAAGGTACGGAAACATGCAAAGGATTTTTGTTCTCGTGTGACATGCATATATGTACCCAGATTTCATTACCTAGTCAACAACATAGAGTATTTACTTAAAATTCTTATCTTGGTAAAGATCGTTCTAGAGTTCATTTTTTAACGTTTAGGGAATTATGCATTACCTCTACATAATTAATATAATAAATTATTGTTTCTATTACGAGGAGATATGATAACAGTAATCGAACTTTTAAATTAGTAAGTTAAGAATCAAATTAAATAAATGTGTCGGTGGTTTAGTGGGTCAAGCGAAATTTCAACAGAATGACTTTTAGAAGCCATTGAGTGCTACAACAACTTTGTGATTCGGAATCTACATTTAATCAATAAGTTCAGTTGCAAAATATGTAGAAAAGAAATACGTTTCTTCATCTATAACTATGATCCTATTGGTCTTAATAAGTTCATTATGATCAATATAATTTGATCAACATCAAGTGCTCTTTGTCCAATGCTTTCAAAACATTCATTGCAATAACTCCAGATTCGCCAAAATTATGGAAGCAATAATATCAGGTTTTAGTCAGGACCCTCATCAACTTACCGGTAGAATATGCTGCACAAGAGTTAAATCGATGGTAGGTATAGTGAATCAACTTGTTTTTTCCAGATATTTTGAAAATCTTTGACAGAATCGAATTGATTACATTTGATCTAAAAATAGATAGAAATATTGTTTACCTCTCACTTTTTGGGAAATGGAAAGACTCGACTGCAACGACACTCACTTCCATTCCGACATAAAGTAACCTCTCACGAAGAATGCGTTTTGGACATTGCCATTGACCCTGTAAACCCCTTCATCAGTAATCTTAAACCCTTAAAACCCTTTCGTTTTGAAAAAGTCTCCCAACAATGCATCAAATATGTCGATATTATCCCTGCAGAGTAATTATTTTAGTCCTTTCTTCCACGGTTTACTATCTATGTCCTCCTTTCCCACAACCCAGAAGATCTTATTCCGAACACGTATACTAATACATACCTACATATTTGTTTAAGGTGGTAACAAAATCACTTGAAGCTCTGTTATTATTTGTTTCATTTGGAATATTATTATTTAAAGAAGAACATCCTCGAATAATTGTCATGTTTAAGACAGTTCTTCAAAAGATAACGACGAAAAGCTAAATTGAAATGTTTCTCCCAGTACCAGAACAGTGTCCTTTTTAATAATTTCGTATAAAGGGTATGGTATAAGGGAGCATCTCATCTTCTCCTTAACTGTAAAGCAAAACAAAAGTTATACATAATGTACGAGGTCAATGCTATTTCCGAGTATGCAAAGACCAAAAATGTAGTACGCCCTCCCCTAGTTCCGTTTCTATAATGTCCCTAAATGGCGCTTTCATAAAAGAATCTCGTATAAGCCAAGAAGGAAACCAGTTCACCACTTAGAGTCATTTACCCTTGTATAAATTGTCATGGAAAAACTTTTGAGACAATGTGGCGACAGAATACCAAAAATCAATCAAATCAGAATGTCAGGATTGTGACATTTGCCCCAATCTTAATACTGTCCTGTCTGTAATACAAACTAAATGGGGTTGAAAACATAAAATAAGCTTAAGCGGTGTAAACCTTAACAGCATCATATCAGAGATAGTACCTTAAGTTTAAAATTCAATTTTATTGATTATCACCGTTCGGTGTCGGGCAAAATCCCCCACCGTCTAGACATTTTGAATGTGTGGGACAAACAAACATCTCCCGGATCCTGATCCTGAAACCCTCCTGCCCCAGTAGTAGTCAGTGGGTTGAACAAACCAGACGAAATGTAATGGATTCAGTGCGCTCCGCACTATCATTCGAGTGGCGCCAGTTTGACGCCAGGCTGAAAGATTTTGATGCTATATGTATCTATGCGTATTGGGCTGGTTCCACTTTCCCATCTATCAACCCTCTGTAGGTTCCGCCCTTGTTGTCTTTCCTGGCTTCCACAAAACTGGCGAATAACTACAACACACTTCTCAAAAGCGTTTCTCCCACCTCTACTTTGATCATCTTAGGACTCGACAATTTTGCCTTTGCTTATCCCAGATTCTGATAGTCATTCGGAACACTCCCTCCACAGGACTTAGTTTCGGGTTCGAGTTATAAATATTTTTGCGATTTGTAAGGAAAAATTCTCTTCATATGGACGTATGGATGGGTCATGCTTCGGATGAGAAATGCCTCTTTGTGGGGGGTTGACAAATAAAATTCTCTAATCGATGTTAGTTAAGTCAACCGGATATTGACGTCATTGCCAACAAACCCAAGGTATCCCCAGTTTTACCAATTTCATTTTCTTGAATTCTTGAAATAGAATTTAACCTGAGACGAAATTTTGCTGATAAAGTTTGTGAAATTATGCGGAGAAAAAGTTGGAAAGTCATATCTGGAGTTGTTTTTATGAGGAGTTGGGCAGAATTACGTTTTTATGGTTAATTTGTTTGCTTGCTTTTTTTGTATAAAAATCTGAAATACAGTTTTGTTTGTTGTTGCAGAGGAAGGCTTTCGCGTACTTTCTTGTGATTGAATTAAAAATAAAAAGTATCTTAAGATCTTGTAGGCAAGCAATTACCCCAGATGCAAAAACTTTTAAGAATCCAACCGAATTCGTTTTGCATTTCAATTTCATGTGTTTTATTAAATGGAGATTATAGAAAAGCGCCAAATTTGCTGCGATTGAAGGTAAGCGGACTCTGACTTTTTGAGACGATTTTCATCAATAAATTAAAAGGACAACCTGTAAATGTGACATTTCTCAGGCTGTTCAGGTTTTTGCTTGCCTACAGTCATTTTTTTTAACTGCTTACTATTGAAAGTATTAAAAGTTTCACGTTAAAGTACTTTTAAGAAAACTCTACTCACTAGCCGATATGTAATCCCGTGATCCATGCTAAACAATGAGATTTTCCGGCGCCATTGTTACAGTTGTGCGTATTAATCCAAATTCTGATAACATTAACAGTCGCTCGTGTTTCACAAAGCACTATATTATGTATACACAAAGTAATATAAACCACAAAAAACCACAATTTAAAAAGGATTTGATGATCCCGATAATGCGCACTAAACTGCAAGGGCAATGTACACAACGTAACGCAGCGAAATGTCCTTTTTCTGTGATGACGCGTAGCGTACAACGATCGTAGCGCGACGCAACGGAGCACTGGGGTTCCTTGAATTCGAAAATTGTTGCAACCGAACACAATAAAATGCCAATGAAAGAATTGTGCAAACGTTCTGAACCTTTCCATAGCGTCTATCGTAATGAACAATATTTCCTATATCAGCTTGTACGACCGTCCTAGACTTGCTCTCAGTGGTATTGTGGTAGGACTTAGTTAAAGCCATCAAAGAAAGAATTCTTGCCCTATGATTACGATTACTATTTATCAAACTCAACTAGGTCACACAGAAATCGAAAATATATAGCAAATGGTAGAATTGGGACGACGTCGATTCAGAACTCTGAATATCATACCCTTCCCGAAAAAATGCCGATTTACTGGAGTAGCAAAATGTCCCACGGTATCAGCAACGTCAAGTAATGCATCCTCAGCCAAAACCAGTGCCCAAAAGAAACACCCATTGAAAAAAAATAAAAAGTTGGGCCTAGACATCGACAAATGTTTCGGCTAACTTTTGCTTTTTTTCAATAAAACGGAATGTGCTCTCTGGGCATTAATCATAGAAAACCGCCAACACTTTGACTTCAGAAATCAGAACCATAGAACAAACAATGTCAGCTACTTTCACCTTAAATAAGGATTCTACCTTGCAGTTTCCAAAAACTCGACTGTTTCTCTACTTCTTTTGAATATGCACAGTTTTGCGGATATTTCTTTAATGTTATTTTTGTGAAATTCTGAGAAACGTAAAAGCTACAGGGAAAAATTCCGGGAAATTCCTCCTGTAGGCATTCTCATCATCTCTCTCATCTGTTAAAAAAAAGAAATAACAAATAAAATAGAAAAATAAAATTTGTAATATTCAAATAATTTCCTTCTTTGCTATCAACTCCCAAACGGTGCTGCTTCCGCAATTACTTTAGAGTTGAAATATGTCGCCGAAAGCTGTTATGCCTTTGTGCCTAGGATAAGCATCTATGCACCCGACACATGCATTTCTGAAATTTTGGACATTTAGAAACTGTCAGAGAGCTAACTTGGACGTAACGAACTGCAACTTTAGAAGATCTGCCATGTACCCAGTCTGTCTTAAGTGCAAGAAGTCCTGCTGATATGCAACTTCCTTTTCAGTTCCCATTACTCCAACTTCAGGAAGTTTTTAATTGAAAACTTACGCACGTACCGGAATGAGTTTTCTAGTCCACCAAGTTCTAATCAAGTATTGACCACAACAAGTCGATTCTACTTGAAATTAGTTTTGGATCTTTTGATTAAGAGCATTAAGAGTGCTCTTCGTGCTACAAACACTTCCCCGGACCAATTAATAACTGGGAATTAGTTGTCCATCTTCGACAAAGTTTAGTCACTTGGATCCAAACAAGGGAGCATAAGGAGTTAGGAATTAATCGTTAACACGAGAGAACGTGTGACGAAAATTACTTTCATCACCACCGTTTTGGGCGAAGAAAAACTTGCAATAAAGTCCTCCCCTAAAAGGCTTTTACTTTTTTGTCAGTGGACACACGTCCAGATCCCTGAACGTACTCTGTTACTTCACCCCATCCTGGTAAATCTCCCCCAAATTGAGCGCTATATGAACCGACCGAAACTGTGTGCAGTAAACAAAATTCCTTGCTGGGCTTTGTTTGTTCAGAAGATCCCACAAGCCGTCCTGACTCTAGTTTATTTGGTTAGCGTCATCATATGCTTGTGGCACGTTTCAGGGTTACATTTTGCAACAGGTAGCTCTGGACGTGCATATCATAATTTTTGCTGCTCGTCTAGAATGCCATTGTTCCCGGTGCTCCCTCAGACCAATTTCGAAGCCCACTCTGCACACACAACCATCACCCGCACATCTTGTCCCATTCTTGTTGGAACCTGTGCACTATGTCCTGAAATGCCTTTTATACTAATTCTCACATTTTCAAAAGATGGGAATGCTCCTCCATTTGAACTGTTTTTCCCAGTCCCAATCCCAAGCACATCATCCTGGCTGTCGAGCTGTGTACATATTTATTCTTCCACACTCTCTACAGTCCGTGCACGGGCTGGCACTGGCACTCTGGCAGGCAGGCCAGCACACAAAGAGACTCATTTCCATCTTCAGGTCACGTTCTGTTGTCTTCCGACCGGGTCGTGCCACTGTGAATCACAGAAATTATTCATAAAAGTTGTTATTAACGAAATAAAATGAGCTCCAAATGCCAAAAGATATGTTTTGCGGGGTAGCATCGTTCCTGTAGCGAATATCCGTCGGGAATGCATTTTAAAGATTTCGCTTAGTACTGAGGGGATTTTGGGGGATTTCATGTGAGCTACTATGCTACTGCTCGTATGGATACAACGTGATCTCGGTGACATAGACCCGAAAAAGTTATATACAGTGGATGAGGATTTTTGTTATGGGTAAAGTCTTGGCCTCTATTTGTGAAACTTTGGTAAACATGTTTAAAATTTGTTGAACTCTATGCTGAGGGGGTTTTCTGTGATACTGGAGCACGTTTCGTTTCCATGCAAGGATGTAGTCTTTTATGTCGACCTATGGAGTATTGTGTTAGTCTTGAATATGTTTTTATATGCATTAGGTACCACCTTTCACCTTAGAGCTGTTCATTTGCAAACCTTACAGAAAATTTCGCTTTACTGAAGATAAATTGAGCGCACCACATAAAAAGGGTCTGAAAGCTAACAAAGCCATAGGCAAATTATTTTATGTATCAAAGCAATAAGTCTCATAAAGTAACCAATGAATGTGTTAATTTTGTAACTCTTTCTTGAGGGTTTCTTACATTTTTTGGTGCAAAATCCAAATGCAAGTTTACTACTTTGCTATTAATTAATGATAATTGATAAGAAGGGAGTTAAGCAGAAACCAAACTCATACCAATGGAATTGGGGTCAAAGATTCTTTGTGAAGTCATCGACTCTTCCATAGTAACTCTCGGAATCTTAGTTTTATCTATATAAGGCTTCAATTTTACAGATCACTTGCTCTGCCGCTTCAATCTCTTCCATACAGAATCGGTATTTATCGTCCACAATCCTAATTTTCTTTAAATCTCAATCTTGCTGAGGGAGTAACAAACTACTCGTCCTCTTCGCCTGCCTTAGATCTCGATGATTATTCCAGTATTCCTCCTTGACCTTTGCTTCCCAGCAAGGTCCCTCGATTTTGCTCTCTGAATAGCCACAGAAAGGCTGGGGCCTAATGAAGGGTGATTCTGCAAAGCAAATATCTGCTGGGAAAATGATTAGAATAATACCGAGGGATTTCGAGGCCCTATGTTTTAAATTATAAATCTCTATCTCTGTTCTCTATTCATATGAAGATGTACTGGTTGGAGGTCCATTATTGCCCCTAAAGCTACCTGCCGTAGGACAGATGGTCTATGGCTTAAGCCCTCAAAGCGACGGTTCCACGTAAGTCTTTAATCAAGTGTACGACTTCTTCTGAGATCCTATATTTGTCCCTCCTAAGGTAGGAACTCTCAAGTTGTTTTCCTTTTTTTGTAGGGAACTATTATTGCCTTTTCTGGGTTAACCCGTAGGCCTGCACCAATTTTGTGCAGTGTTTAGGGCGTTTTTCATGTAATCATAAATTTCCTTCCCTCAATAAGAATAATCAAGCCATCTGCATGAGCTTTATTATCAAATCCAGCTACGAACAACTCCTAAAGGAGCACATTCACAATTAACAACAAGAACAGAGAAAACAGGGCCACTTCTTTGGGACAACAACCTTTGGTGCCCATTATAGTGATTGTTTCGACTCCCAGAATAGCTGCTTTCCTTTAGCTATGCAGCATACTTATCACCATCATACGGTTGGGACCTATTGACGACTGGTTTTTCCAGAAGGAAGTATCGTCCCCATGCCAAGAATACCTCAGAGTGTTATTTTCTTGGTTTTTGATTCAGCCTTTCGTCCGGAAAAAGACGTCGGTAAAAATACTGTCCTCCTATTAAAAGATGTATCTTTTCCAGAGTGTTCAACAAATTCTGAAAACATTGTAATATGTCCGTCCAAACTAAATATTATCTGAAAATCCTTCCCGCCTGCAGAAAAATCGCAAACGACGCAGTCAGGGACGACTGACGATGATGAATGGAGCATTGCTGAAACATACATCAAAACATTATGGAGCAAAAACGCACAAAATTTGAATACGACTTGAGGGCACGCTAGCTTTTTTATAACATTTCATTTTTATTACTGCTTTCATATCCCTCGAGCTCGCTAAAGTTGGCAAACTAGACCAAAAATCTTTAAAATTGCTCACAATTATGTCACCTCCCAGAGATTTAATTTTTTTTTTGTTTTTTTTTTCCTCGCAATATAAATCTGATAACCAACACCTTTCCCGTTGATTCCCCCACATTTCTCTAAAGAACTATCAAATCTCCAAAGAAACGACTTTAACCTTTTTTCACACGTCACTTGCACACAGTTCCCAATGCCTTTTCCTTTTATATTTCATAAAGTTTTCTTTTTCTTTATGCGCGATTCCACTCTGGTACCCAGCAATAGTTGTCATGCCAGGTCAAACCCCAGTCAGGCAGTCGAACGTATTCAACGGAAATTCATCCATTTTTAATGAGCTTAGTAAGTTCAGCAGCCACAGGTCCGGGGCAAAGAGTATGGAAATTGTTAAAAGTTCACTCGGGCACTGTCTACAGCCCATAGTGTGTCTACAGAATGGGGAAGATAGAGTAACACTCTTTGTATGTCAAGGGTTAATGTCACGTATTACCAAGCATTGATTTACGTGGCAAAAATACGTGACGGCTTTTATGTGTTCTGAGGTGGAAATTTTCAAATTTTTATTACCGCAGTGTAAATGATATTATTATTATCACTGGCCAGGATGCTGTTACCACATCGCACCGATTTTTCTCACGACACTATTGGAATGCAGTTTGCACATAGCAATCACCCCCTGTCCTGGGTGCTGTTTGCATTGTATTACCTCACCTGTTCTATTATTGAAATATGTGGGTACACAATGGAGCACGTGTGCACACAATCAGTTATTCCCCCTCGTATTCACACCTATTGCTAAATGCTTCCCGTGACTACATCAGCTCCACACATTATGGAGGATTTGAATGTGGGCACCGCTGTAGATAAAGCAGAGAGCTTCAATCTTATTTTGGCACGCATTGTACGTACCTTCTCCGCCCCAAAAACGGTTCAAGGCTCAACGGCAGGACTCCCAAATAACATCCTTGAACATGGTCAACATTCCAGCGAGCGATTCGTTCAGATTCAGACAGACGGCTATTTTCAGAAATCACATTAAGCCGCTCATCCCAATGCACCCAATAAAGCAGAGACGGTCCCGCTACCAACACGTAAGTGCGAGTAGCAATAAATCAATTAGAGAATAGCGTGCAGGAATGTACTCCTGGCTCACACTTAAGCACCCATTGTAGCCTCATTCCTTGCGAGTGTACATCCTCTCGCTCAGTCTGTAATGTTCCTGTATGGCCAAGAATTTCTACAGAGATAAAGCCAGGTCCTGGGCACAAGAAATCAGAGGTGTGAGACATGAAGGCCCGCCCGCAAACAATACTCCACCGAAACGTGGAGGAAATTAATTCGATTAAGAGTGCGGCGTAAGTGCTACGTGATTATAGGTTTCAGGATAATCCTCCACCGTACTGGGTATCCCGCAGACCGGACGAGAATCGTTTCTTGTAACAGTCTTGTACACCTAGGCAGGCAGGTTCGCTGCTGCTCACACAACAAAGCAAACACAATGACATACATTCCTCGGTAATTGCCATGAAAATATTTATTGCCTCGCCCTGTGAAGGAAATTTAATTGAAACAGGAATACAAGGGAACACTGCCTCTGCGACCACTCGATAAAGAGACTGCTAAAGTTGCATCATTTTTTGTGCTTTATTGGTTGGTAAATTTAAAACTCAATTGGTGGAATATCCGGACACAAAATGGAAATTTCGCCGGGGAAATTGCAAAATTTGCTGGATTTACAGTAGCTCCAATTAAGTAAAAAATTTCTCGAAATAATTTGACGAGGTGCATGAGAAGTTAAAGGTAAGCGCACGTAAGATTCCTTTAGGTACTCGAAATGGGGTCGAAAAAAATGCAGCACAGGCAAAAATTTACATTTTGAAATTGTGTCTTGTTTAAGAGTCGTACCATATGCTGGAGCACTTTCCACTTGCAACCATGTGCCTCTTGTAAACATTTTGAATTATTTAGTTGAGAAATTAAAAGGACAAGTTTCAATGACGGTAAATTTTGAAACAATTATTTTTAACAATTCTAAGAATTATTGACACGAAAAAAGCCAGTCTCTGGGACTAGAGTAGAACCAGCAACCTTCCGATTTCCGGTCGGGTGTATCTAACCGCTGTATCGACGAGTTATTAGGAAATTCCCAAAGTTCGACTTTCCAGAGTAAACATTTTCGATTTCAACCAAGCATTCTCGAATTATGTTTACAAAGCCATCGAAAAACGTTGAGAGCCTTCGAAGAATCAGTTGATTGCACAATTTAGCTTAAATGAAAGAAATTGTTCGAGGGAGCACGCTCGTTGTTCCCAGAGAAGTGCACTTAAGGTTAGAGTGTCATAATTCGTTGAATTTTCTGAACGTAAATGCAAACCAATAAAAATTTGATCATAAAACTGTTTACCGCCTGGTAAAGTATTCCTAATAACCGTTACCTTTACTATCTTTACTGCCTTTACTGCCTTTGTAAATGTCCATGACGATCTAGACTAGAGCTTTGCAGTTTTACTGTCAGAACAAAATTTTTTAAATGCTAGCAATTCGCTAGGTTAATTCCATCATAAAATTTTTCTTTTTAGTGGAACTTAGACAAGTAGAAATTTACAATTTTTTTCTTCATTTTTTACCAAAAACTACTTGCTTCGATGGAGTAAAGGCATACTAAGTTTTAGGTGCCATAGGTATAAGAAAGAAAAATGAATTGTATTCTATAAATAACCCGTATAATCACCACCATTATTTACAAATGAATACAAAAGTATTAAATCGACAATTTTTTCATTGCTTGGAATTTAAATAAGATTTTACAAACACATGCAGACCTACCTAAAACTGAACTACCAATAAAAAGTATATTAAATACGGTAAATAAAATATACACAAATACAACAACGAAATTTAAATTGTCTTTAGTCATATTTGGTACATTTTTTTAAGGCACCTACCAATAACATGCATAACAAAATCTCTCCTGTCTCTCTTTGTACAGAGAACACAATATGTAAAATTTCTCTATTAATACTTTTTCTAGGAATTGAAACGTTCACTACTTGTCAGAACGTTATAAGCACAGCCAAGAGCCCATGAAATCTCGTGTCCATTAATTTTCTTGTAGAGCTGTAAAATAATTTTCCGATTACATTCAATTTTCCAATGGTGAAATCCCTTTTTTTTACCTTAACTTTTTTCTTATCACCAAGCCCAAATCCTTCTCTCAGTAAAACTGATATAAACGACAAATCTAAACACATAAAAGGTTGTTCAGTGTTGGCAATGGCGCAAACTTCCTTTGCTTTATTCCGATAATCCTCCACAGATATTTCCCCACCTTGGAATGGATCCACAAGACCAGACTCAATTGCTCTCTCAAAATAGTAACTAAAAGCGGCGATTGTGTGTTGCTTCAATGTTAGTGGTTTGGGTTTGACCAGCGGTAGCACAACACTTTTAATAAGATCCAAACACACCTCAAAATTAACCACGGGATTTTCCATAGTGGACACCTCATTGTCTAGACCACTGCATATAAATAAATTGCAATTATTAAAATGATTAATTCCCCCAAAAATATAAATATAAATTATTCGCACCCACCTTATTTGATATTCTACATTTGAATATGTCCACGATTTGTTCCTTACAATTGGATTAACACATTCACTCTCTAGAACTGTCTGATTTTTAGGTAAATTATGAGTGAAAACTGCGTGCCGTACAGCCATTAAACCAAGACCTAAATAGCTGTGTGTAAACACATTAATATCTCTGTTGAGGGTATGCACGGGATGAATGTATTTCTCATAAATTGGAACTTGTTCAGGATCTGCTGGAGAAAAAGTAACTTGCGTGCTACCACCACCTAAATCTAAAGCTGCTGCTTGATTGGATTTCGATAAGCGTCCTAGAAGGAAATTCACGGTGAACCATGAGAATATACCCTCATCCGCTCCATCCATGATTTCGACAGCACTTTCATCGACCACAAATTCGGATTTTGTGAAAAGTTCCCGAATCGCATTCAAAATATTCTCTGCTTTCACAGATGGCAGTAGTCTTAAACCTGCAATACATTTCACAAAAAAAAACATTTTAAATAATTTTTTTATATATGTATCCGAAAATTTGGTTTTCTATTATCTAGTTTATTTCGGGAAGCTTGAAACATACAAAGTTTTGTTGTTCGATAAAATTAGAAAGTTTTTAACTACTACAGAAGTTATGGAGTTTTTTTATGGTGTAGCCAAAGCTTAGGGATGTCCTATGATATTAGTCTTGGCGAAAAGAAAGGTAGGAAAGGTAGAGGAGGAATTAGGATTTCGAATGAAGGTCTCGTTGCACATTCTGCTAGAACAACTGCGGCCTGTAGTTCTGCCAGAAACCAGAAGATAGTAGTCTGTTGTTGCGTTTATTATAGTTCACGGTATCACGCGTACAGATCGACCTACTAAGGATCAGACCACAGATTTCACTAAAATAATATCCATTGAAGTGATAATCGTTATTTATCACTGGGTTTTGTCGATGAACAGCTTTTTAATTGCCAAAATGGTGCCTAAGCAAGAAGTGCTCCGGGAACGTATTGTATGCTCATTAAGAAACATTTTACACCTAAAGGCGTACCTAAAAGAACTGTGTATAACAAAATTAAATAAGGAAGAATAAAAAGAACCGCTAAAAAAACTCAAATTATGACGAAGAGCAATATGAAAAAATTCCCCGAGCGTCAATTTAACAACAAGGATGGAGTCAGCCAAGGAAATGCAGCAGAAGTGTTTGGATGTACACAACAATATATTCCTAAACTAAATCAAACCGAGGAAGAAGCAGAAATCACGGGAATATACAGAAGAACAAATTTTATGGATTAAATCTAATTGTCTATAGAAAGTGAAAAACTATCGGGAAAAATCTTTCAGTTTGGATAATGAAAGCCAATTCTCTTTAAGCAAACCGCAAATGCCCGGAAACAATATTACGCCAAGGATACTTAACCGGCCTGCTTCATCATATCTGAAATTTTAATTTAAAAGAAAATTCGAAACAAAAATTATGCTGTTGTTATAAAAATTCTGTCTCTGACAAAGGAAATTCTAAACCTTATTTTGGAGAGAGTAGATTACCTTTCAACCATTAAGTGTACAAAAATATTTGTTTAAGGAAGTTTTTAATACCATTCCTTAAAAAACATCATAGCTCATAACTACGTGTTTTGGCCGGATAACGCTTCGTCCCACTGTGCTGGAAAACCAATTGACTTCGATCACGCCCAAAATATTAGAGAACTCAAAAGGAGAATTAAGAAATGTTTACATAAAACGGACTACACACTGGAGTACAAACACCCTGTAAGAGATGCAGTGGCTATCGGCAGAGCAACCCTTGTGATTTAATTGTTATACAAAATAGGTAACCTCGATAGCATAAATTTGAATTCGGACGGTTTTGCATTGATATTACGTCAACCACACACTTCTGCCCCATATCTACGATAAATGGGCTCAATCGCTTGTCGACTGCCGATTGAAATTGATTCTTCAATAAAGTTAAGCTGATCCGTTTTCATTCGATTGCTCAATATTTGTTGCAACACTACTGAAAATTCATTGGATAAGTTACTAAAGACTTACCTGCCGTGGCTTTTAAAACAAGTGGCGTTTCTGCCCATTTGTTCTTAGGAATAAAATGTCTAGCCTCATCTAATAGTAATTTTATTGAGTATGCAGCCTAAAGGAAAAGAATTTATTAAATATTCGATCTTGCTTAACAATACCCCATCTACCTTAGATGGATTATCAGCAAAAGATGATAATCCCGGCTTACGTTCCTTAAATAATTCTTCATCTAAGATTAGTGAGTTATCTAGAAAATATATTTATAAAAGCTTGTGATCTATAAGTAAACATTTATTTTTACTACCTAAAATACTTCTATGAAATTTGTATGCCAAAACTCTGCTTCCAGTTGATCCAGCATCGATAATTACAGCGTATTGTGATTTCTCATAGCCAAATCTAGAAACTAAACGCTCTACCAATGGACTCATGGAATCCATGTACATCCCTGCAAGAAATTACGAAATGTTGACTTCCGACTAAGACTTGTTTAATATTCACTCTTACCTAATACAAATAATATTAAAATCACGCAAATTATCAGACAGAGAAAGGACAACTTAAGTCCTTGAGGAAGTGCTCCGCCACCACTGTGTGATTTCCTTCGATTCGTTGTTCGTTCGTCGTCTTCATTTTGAGCAACCTGAAGATATTTTATTTGAAAATTTTACAAACTATTTAAACAGGAAATTACAAGTTTTCTTGAGTTTATATATTTCCAAATCCCCATCTCCACGAAATATAAAAAAATAAAAAATGTCTTTGTACGTCAAACTTTCCAAAGTTACCTTCGTTCTCACTGCAACATTTAAAGCCTTTCTAGGACTGTAAGCATTGTCACAATGCTGGATCAGAATTATTACGGCTTATTATTGCAGAGCCCGCAGAAGAATGAAATCAAGAATTTGAGGATTGTACAATGGGAAAATCCAGATATATAGCCAATATCCACATGAAAGCGAGATATAGAGAGACCTGCTTGGAAGGATGTTGCAAACAGAAGTCCTGCTCTAATAATAAGGTGTCTTATGGTCTACTTTGCACACATATTTCTGCCTCGGCAACATGAATAAATATGTGCACATGAGATGCATTTCTTCTGGCTTGGTAAGAAATGCGGGGGTGGAGACAACTGTAATATTCGATAAGAGCACTAATGTGACAGGAAGGAAATATCACTATAAAACTCCAGAATAGGACAGCCACTACACAGACGTTCATTTACTTAAAAACAATTATTAAGACTGGATTACCGAGGACCCAAGTCCACTTCAGGAGACTTCATTTGCGTACACGTAACTGTATACCTACCAATTCGTATTCGATTTTCATGACTAGATAAATAACTTGTTAGATAAATTCAAGAGGGCTTCATATATATTACACTTGTTTTATTTTTGACTATAAATATTTCCTTCACAGCATCTTTTGTGCGGGTATAGAAATTCACTACACCGGTGGCAGCAAATTTGTTCCCCGTTTCCATTGTTCCCGCTGTCATATGTTGACGTCTTGATGACATAATACGTGAACTTTGAATCGAGCGGAAAGCTTTAATTTAAACAATTAAAGTCAATTCAAATGCTAATCGATAAATATAAAAGGCCGCATCTGATCGTTTTAAAAAGAACTTTATTCAAGTTAATCGTTGTAGATCTGTCGAAGCCGCCAAATGTTAAAATTATGACACAGTTCAGCTGGCAATGCCCTTCAGCATATACATAACAAAAAAAACTAGAATTGTTTTCAGCACTATCGCTTTATTTCCACAAAAGTAAAAAACCCACAGGTCAAAGCGTTTTTTCAACACAACAAAAATCTTGCAAATCATTCAGTCACGCCTCAGTCGGCACACGGCACAAGCACTCCAAACTGCACACGTTTACCCACAAGAACTTACTTTGCGTTTACGAACAGCTTCGGAAGTCATAACTAAATGTCTGGAAATCAACTAAACGCCTCAAATTGATAATCAAACTATATAAAATCTTGCTAAAATCACAAAACCATTCTCATTAAAAGAAAACAACGAAAACTACGAACTAATTTTGTTCTTGCCTGCCGCCAAACTAAACTACTCAACACACATGTATGACCCGTTTCCGAAACGTCGCGATGTAAAAATTACAGAGCAAATACGACTGATGGAATTGAAAAAGTTTTTACAGTCACAGACAAAAATTGAACGTAGTCCAAGTTTCCGTATCAGCCTTGTGACCCGACAAAAATTTTAAATGTTAATTGGCAAAGTTCTCTGATGCGTTTCTATTTGCATTCTGCTTGCAAATGGGTGACTGCAGTAAATTTAAATATACACTGCAGACATAAATCGAGATAAGACATGCTGATAAGACAGATTGCAGCGATAAAAATACCACAGATAAGTTCTTTCACCCGAACGGTCGGTCCCGTGGTTAGCTTAGTGCGTCCGCAATGAGTTATTTTTAGCTGTTGTTTTCTGCGCTGATGTGTTGTTATTTTGATACGGAAATGCACTTTAACTTAACGAAAGTTCATTTTTTTAAACCCAAATGCACTTGACAAAAAAACTCGTGAAAAATGAATGAAATTTATACCCATGCATAAATTAATGAGAGCACTTGCTATTGTAAATAGAAGATACTATTTTGGATAGAAATTTCCAAATATTTGCTGGAGTTGAATATATTAGAAAAAACAATAACTTTTCACAGAGATCACAAAAATTGTTTTTTTATATTTCGTTTGTATCCCATTGTTAACTGCAGTTAACGACGCCACCTATTCCTCAATTTGTAATTGTGTGTACAAATCTCATCCTACCGGAGCAGTCAGCTGATTGTCACAGGTTTTTGTTGACGTTCCAAATTCGTAAATTTGGTCCGGAAAATGACTGAATTAAAGGATCTAATTGGAGAAGTGGATGTCTCATCACTTGAGGGAATTGAGCATGCAATTTCCCTTATTGATAGCAAGGAGGTAAACACTTTATATTTCGTAAAAAGAGAAGAACTCACTAATCACCCCGCACAGAAAGAAGTCGACGAACATCTTAAAACGATTTTATCCCGGCAATGTAATATCGAGGCAAAAATGTCTGGATTAGGAAAAGCCCTGGGCAATCTAGCTGCAGCAGAGAAGGATTCTTTAAAATTGGGGGAGATGATATCGCACACCGCCGAATTAGCCGAGTCGGTGAGTGCAAAAGTACGTCGCCTCGATGAAGCACGGAACAGGGTTTCAGAGTGCCAACAGCGTGTCCACGATCTAATTGATCTGCAGCTGTGTAGTCAAGGAGTAATCACTGCAATAAGGGAGGAGAATTTCGAAAAAGGAGCCTCGCATGTCAGCCGGTATCTGTCGATGGATCGCAATCTTCTCAAGAGAACTGCCGACGATGTTACCGGCTCCGTGTCGTCAATTAGTAGCGCACTCGAGACTTTAGAGGATGCTACAAAGAAACTCCGAGAGCTGGTCACGCAAAAATTTAATGATGCTGTGCGTAAAGATGACCTCGCCTCTGTCGAGAGATTTTTCAAAATATTCCCGTTGCTGAACATGCACGACGAGGGCATTAAGTTGTTTTCGAATTACATTTGTCAGAAATTAGACTTGAAGTCGCAGAAGGAGTTAAGAAACTCTCTGGAAGTTGCAAAAGCTGAAAAGAGATTTGCTGTAGCTTTCGCGGACACATTAACCACCCTCCTAGAGAATTTTGCAAAGGTGATAGAAGTTAATCAGCCGATCATCGAGGCGTGCTATGGCCATGGACACCTAGCGCAGATGTACGATATCCTACAAAAGGAATGCGACAAGGAAGTCAAACACCTTTTATTGGAATTCAACAAAGGTCGACAAATTTCCAAGCGAATATCTCAGATAAATGATTACATCAAAAATGGGAGCAGTGGGCAGAGTTTAGAAAGCTATAAGAGGCCCTCAGGGAGCTCAATCGACAAACTGAACCCCAAGGATATAGACGCACTTATCATTGAGATTACCATCATGCATTCCAGAGCAGAGTTGTATTTCAGATTCATGCGGAGAAGACTGGTGGTAGGTTCTTCTCATTATTACGTCCAGAAGACACTCCTCAAGGCGCCTTTAATTTCAGGGAGATATTGAAGCAAGTTCCTTGGAGGAAGAAGAGAAAAAGACCAAAATAAACAAATGTGAGGATATGATAATCAAATCGGACCTTAGTCGACAAATGCAAGAGCTCCTGGGCACCTACCTGCTCTTTGAGAGGCAAGTGAACCAACACCTTGCGCAATACGAACATTGGTAGAAATTTACTTTTTGCAGGTATTTTATGGAAGAGAGCGTCCTGAAAGCCATAGCACTGGATACATTTGAAGCGGGCCAGCAGTGTTCGAGCATGGTGGACGATGTGTTCTTCATAATTCGAAAATCAATCAGGTAAAGTTCATTGGGAGCACGTAAGAATTATGGGAATTATGAGTTTCTAAACAGGCGCTCGATAACCACTCAATCAATGAACGGAATTTGTGCGGTTATTAATAATGCAGCCTCCTGCTTTGAGGGTGATTTCATTAATGCGCTAAAAGGACCTTTGAAGTCCGGATATCCGTCGGGTTACATCGATTTGGCACAAGCGTACAACGCCATTCAGACCTCTATACAACAAGGGAAGCTGCAAACTAGTGATTCAGAGCAAGCCCGAATGAATTTCATAGTGCAATTAAACAACGCAGATATGTCCACTGAATACATTGAAACATTGTCGATATCAATGGGCGAGGAAATTCGAGGAGCTTTCCCTTCGATGTCTCAACGTGAGAGTCAAATTTTAGAGAGTTGCATGTCCGAACTAAAATCAGTAAAGGACTCGCTGAAGGCGGTGGTGGACTTTGGGCTGCAGCAACTCAGATCCAGTGCAATAAAACCACGACTCAATCCATGGGTTGATCAATTTTCAACGTATAACCATCACTTGACCGAGGTAGGCTTGCAGCCAGGCACAAAGCACCACTAAACCGTTTTATTTTAGGACGAATTATCGGCTTATGAAGCGGGCGAGACGTTTGCACAATTCCTCATAGTCCAAATCGACGGATTGTTAAATTCATTCAAAAATGTTTTGAGCCCGCGCAACTATGATGCCCTGGTCAGCATCTTGGCGACGGAAGTAACTTCCCGCCTTGAACGTGCCATTAAAAAGACAACATTTAACAGAGTAATTTTTGTAACATGATTAAAAGTGGACGTTAAAAAAAGAAAAATGCTTCACAGTTAGGTGGACTGGTTCTGGATCAAGAAGTGCGAGCTATTGGGACCTACTTAACGGGGGCAACTTCATGGTCTGTTCGAGATAAAATGGCAAGGTTGACACAAATTGCAACGATTTTAAATCTGGACAAGATCTCAGAGATATCAGAGTATTGGAACTCGAATGAGGGGAGTGATATGCCAACCTGGAGGATTACACCCAGCGAAGTTCGAGCGATTTTAACACTGAGGTAAGTTTCTATTCTCGCTTCACTTTTGTAGTAAGAATTTGAGACCTCTTACTTTTGCAGAACTGACTTTAGGATGGAGGATATAAAACGATTGAAATTTTAATAAAACCAAATATTACCTAGAATCTAGATGACTTTTAGTGCAACCTACTTTAGATATTACGTCGCTAGCTTTTCTCGAATTAGATTTTCATTCCTATTGAAATGTATAAATAACACAGCAGCTGACAGTCGCGCTTGTAGCTCTTGTTGATTGAGGTCATGTGCCCACTCCACCCTACCCCAGTACCCCAATTGGTATTCCTCTTCAAGGCGCGCCAGATGAACTGCTTTTTCGATGCTCAAATGCTGCTCTACTGCTGCACAGGCTAAAACAACAGATTTCAAGGTATCCACCGCGAAAACAAAACCTTAAAATGGAAATTGTGGTCAAAAAATGTAAAAGAGTCTATGAAGCTCAGCTTACCGTGAAGTGCTTCCGTATTGTGTGATGAGAAATACTTACTAATATTCATCCTGTCTTCAGGAGTTACTAGTGGTGCCGCTATGTCCAGTGTTCTCGTCAAATTTGTGTTATATCGCTTATTGAACCAGTTAAGAACTGGCTCCCACTCGTTCGTCTGTAATTCCCGAAGGTCCTCCTCATCCTATAAAAGGAAATTTACTAAACAAATGAAACGAGAGAAGATACTCTGCGAAGTATACGTTCGAGTGGAAAAGGACTGTATCTGTGAGAATGTAGTTAATCAAGTAATTAATCATATCGGGCTTCTGCAATTTGTTGGGATTATCGATTGCTGTGGAACAAAGCGCGGTCAGATGCATTGATGACTGCACAATATTCTCTTTTTGGCTGCCCCATTCTGTTGCTACAGCAATGGCAAGAGGTTCACTCCTCACAGTAAAGATTGACCCGTTGGGAGTTTTTAATTTCCTGTGGTCCAGGGTGATTTCATATTTGCCGTCATTATAGAGGATACTAGTATTTTTGTAGAAACGTTTTCTGGTAGCTGGAAATCAATACAATTTATCAATGGAAATAAAAACTGCCTTCACAAAATGTATCAAAAACGAGATCATAGCAAAGAAAATCCCTGATTATATAACACCCATTTTCACTTAATTCATAGACTGTTGGAATGCTTTTGAGTAATTATATTTAATTTATAATTGGATATTTCAGAAACTCTTAAAAACAAAGTATAATTCCCCCCGTGAATATTTACCATATAACCTGAACTGCAGTGCAATTTGACTAGGAAATGTTCTTAATAATCTAGAAGGTATCATTCTTTTTTAAATCAAGGTGTTTTTCTTTAAGAAATAATAAATCGAGAAACTTGAACAAATAAAAGATGTTTACGGCATAGCAGCCTGCTGACAAATCGGTGGTAAATACAGTGAGGACTGTCGGCAAAATCCCAAACACGTGCCGAACTTGTCAAAGTAATTACTGTAAAATTAATTTTTTCCCTAAATATGCAAATGTTTTATATAACAATTAATATTTGAATTGAATGCACGAAATTTCAATACAAATTTCTTACAAAATTCAGAGCATATTAAAAATCGCTTCCAGTTGAATTCACCCGAAATTCGAACCTCTACTAACTTCACTTCAATTTTATAGCTGAAGTTTCGCCGTCACGTAATGCCACCTCAAATGAATTTGAGGCGGCCGTCAATTCAGTAAAGAATTTTGAGCGAATTGGGCCAGAAAAGCTTTTCCTTGCAGCTCGCAGGCAGGCGTCTACTTGGGAAAAACAATTTCCGTAACAAAAAACGATTGTTTTTAAATAATTTGATAGAAAAACTAACGAATTTACAAGTGCCGTATAGACAAATAGATTACGGCAAAATGAGTGTTGAAGAAGAAGTGCTTAAAATACAAAAGAAATTGAGTAAAATGACATCTCCTGATGGGACGGTGAGTTCAATGAGGGAAGACATCTTTTTCTGAACTTCTTCCCTAGGTTTTGTGGTGTTTAAGATCCCTTCGAAGGATCTTGAGAATGGGTCAGGTCTGATCAATTTAATCACTTGGATTGGAGCAAATTGCTTTTGATATTTGGGATAATTGTTTTGTAATAATATCATAACCTTAAAGCACTTACCGGGAGAAGGCTTGGTTCGCGCCTACTTCCCATTCTCAGGCATTTAGATAGGTATTACCATTCCAAGCATTTGTACTGACACTGGAATAGGGAATTTTGTAGAATAGGTTTTATCAGAAAGAAAAGAAGAATTTTGCCTACAGTAGCTAAAAAATATACCTGGTTTTCAGGAAAGTTCAGTAGACCCTATAGTCAATGGGCAGCTTATTTATATTTTGTAAAGAAGTACATATACCAAACGAAGTAGTCAGTATTTTATAAAAGAAAGGACCATGTGATGAGGTATGGGTGTTGGGCATTTTATTTACTTCCTTCGTTTTTACAAGCCGGTCATTGTAAGCACCCTTAATCCTCCGATTAATAACAGTCTTCGATTCAGTAAATAATACTTAGGCCTCTTAGACAATATAGTAAGCCTCATATTGGTGCTTGCTTCATTTAAGTTTAAACATTTTTCCATGCAGCGCGCAGATGAATTTTTCCATGCGGCTTTTCTCAGTTTCCGTAAAACTGTTTCATAATAGTTTGCATTTACTCTTCTTTTGTCCTCAAGAACATCTATGAGTAAGACTCGTTCTGAATCCCAGAAACTGATTGCCATTACCTTCATAGTCGATCATTTTGCTTTAGCCTTTTTGGGAGAACTTGATCCTTTTGGTAACTATTGCTTTGACTGTTGTTTGCTTTCAGGATTAAACTGAAAAATCCAAGTTTCATCACCGGTATTAATCCTAGTTAGAAAATCTCCAGAATCGATATCAAATTTATTTAAAAATTGAAGGGAACACAGCGCTTTATACTCGATCTATATACTTTCTATTTATCTGCCACTAAGATATATAACTTGTAGAAAGCATATCTTGGAAATCTGTAGCTAAAATGTGGCACAAGTTTTACTCTTGCCTTATATCTAATCGTACTTTAATTTCCCGAAACTTCACTGTCCTTCTAGATCTTGGTTCAAGGACGAAAGGATAATAAAGACGGCCCGGTGCGTGGATATTTCGCATAAGGATAAATCTACGAGGAATTAGACCAGAGATTTCGCTGGAACAATGTCTATTAACTTGTTTAGATTACGTCTTATCTTACAATTATTCCAATGCATTACGTTTTCAATTTCCTTAGCTGTTTTATATGTTCTAATTTTGTCATTTCCCAACCTTGACTGCCATATGCATCACGAGTGATGCACACTTGAAAGCTCTCTCAGAACAAATGCCATTTTAACATGTAATTCTCTCGCGAAAGCTTTTTTTTGCTAATTGTGGCAGCCAACATGTTAAGTTTGTTGAAATGTTGTGTTGTTTGAATTTCTAAATAGCCAACAGAGGCTTCTATAATTACTCCTTACAATTCCTGGTAATCGAGCACACAATTCAGCTCCGGCAAAGCAATTGTTAATTTTCTTTTGTAATAAAATATCACCCTCGACACTTGCCAATTGTAAGAAAGTGATTTGACACCTTTATCTTTAATTCACAGGGACAGGAGCAGGCGCTAGACTTGCTGAAATCACTGCAATCACTTAATATAAATCTAGACATTTTAACAAAGACTCGGATTGGTATGACGGTGAATGAATTACGAAAAAGTAGTAAAGATGACGAAGTCATAAGTTTGGCGAAGACACTAATTAAAAATTGGAAGCGTTTCCTTTCCAATACTCCAGCCCCCAATTCTAGTTCAAGTAGTAAAGACAGCAGTAGCAGCAGCAAATCAAACAAGTCAAGCAAAAAAGAGGAGAAGAAAAAGGAGGAAAAAAAAGTGGAGGAGCGACCAAAAATCCAACAGTCATCTTTCCCAGCAGCCAGTAATTCAATGACAGATGCCGTTCGATTGAAATGCCGAGAAATGCTTACGAATGCATTAAAAACGGATGGTGAACCGCCAGAAGGGTGTCCACCGGCCGAGGAATTGGCTGAAGAATTGGAAGAAGCAATTTACGCAGAATTCAAAAATACAGATATTAAGTACAAAAATCGTATTCGATCACGTGTAGCCAATCTGAAAGATCCGAAGAATCCTACACTGCGTAGCAACTTTCTGTGTGGGGCGATCACAGCCGCTAAGCTTGCCAAAATGACTCCCGAAGAAATGGCCAGCGACGAAATGAAGAAGCTTAGAGAGAAATTCGTCAAAGAGGCCATCAATGATGCTCAACTAGCAACAGTTCAAGGTACCAAGACCGATCTGCTGAAATGCGGCAAATGTAAGAAACGCAACTGCACTTATAATCAAATACAGACAAGAAGCGCTGATGAACCTATGACTACCTTCGTCTTGTGTAATGAATGTGGTCACCGTTGGAAATTCTGTTAAGCGTAGAGTAAGAAATCTTAAACGAATTGCGATTAATTGTGCTGTCGCTTTCTATCACTGACCTAAATATATATATTTAAAACAAAAATGCAAATCACGTCGTCGTACGACGTGGCATTTGTACCAAAAATCCTAAGTTCGTCCTGAATCGATATATACCCCAATCTGATCGTGTTGGAATGTATGTAGCTTCCTTTCCTTTTATTGTAATTAATTTTGTATTTAATTAAAGACTTAATAAAGTTTTAAATTTTAAGATAAGAATTCGTTGGTTGGCTAAAAAGGGAGGCGTGGTTTATTGTCGCCGAGGGTATTCCTCTCGCGATTGAATTCATTGAATTTATAGTTCACGACAGCGGTTCTCTCATTTTCCAGCTTTATGAGGAACATTACAAAATACTAAAAAGAAGAACGGGGCAGGCAGTCCAATAAAAAAGTTGGAAAAATCTTATTTATCGCGTAAAACTGAAAACAAAGTCGGTAGTGTTCTGATGTGGCATCAGATAAATCTGAAAACCTCTCCAACTTGAATGATTGAGTAAATCTGAAGCAAAAGTCCGTAGTGTATGGTCAGCCTAAGAACTTTATTCATTTTGTAACACGTATCTCGAGAGCTAAATGCCCCAATCGAAATAGATCAGTAGTTTGGCTAAAAATTGCGTAAATTGGGACTGGAGCTGCTGCGATCTTTTGTCTCATGGTAAGACTTTTGCTTTGTACATAAAGATTTTTTGCTTACATTTGTACATGAATTAATTACTATTGTTGCTGCAGAATATTTCCCCTTGTTAAGCGTCGATCTTCGAGCTTCAAATCCACCATCGAAAGGAAAGGATTCCACAATAGCGTTTGTTTACCAAGAATTGGGCACTCTTATTTTATGAGGTAATTTTTTGAAGGATCTAGAAAGAGCAATTAGAAATGGTGTTTTCCAAATTACATAAAATGAAGGATATCGTTAACACATCGCGAGCAATTTGTGGAAGGAAATGTTTCTTAAATTGACGACAAACATGTTTCTGATTCTGTTGTTCAAGCCCTCCTGGGTTTGTTTGAAGTATATTTCGAATCGTAAATGTATAAGCAGTAACGAATAATTTCTCTCCTCTGGGAAGGTTTCAAATTATCTGCCTCATCGTCGTATCCATTCGGAACGGAAAAATCCCGAAACCCTTGTATTTGTTGCTATTAAGAAACAACAAAAACATGGAATTCAGAATTTCTTCTGTTGAGACCAGATACCACGATAAAACTGTATTTTTGAATTTTAGAGTTTTTTAATTTGAAGATTTCAACTTGAGCTATTTTTATTGTACTGGTAAAAAAGAAGAAATATTTCGCACCGTTCAAATTTAATTAAATAATTTTTCTAGAGGGCTTTTCAAATCAATCAACAAATTAGTAAAAAAATATTAAATAAAGCGATTAGATAATTTCAAAATCAATTTTGTTTTCAGAAACAGTGAAAAATGCCTAGTGCATTATTGAAACACAGATTTAATATCATACATTCTAACTGACTTTTCAAAATCATCTAATTTCGATTAAAAACACTGGAAAGTAATTAATTTTTTGTTACAATCAGTCAGAACGCGGAAATTATTGAAGTAATTATTAAAATTTTTCATATTCCAAAATGCTAACAAAATTTATTAACATTTAATTAACTATACAAAAAAAAATCACTTCTGCTCTGACCTCAAAACACATAGACCTTTTCTACCCATTCTGCTGGGTAAATGCATGAAATCCTCAAATTAATCTGAATTCAAACTTATAATCTAAACTTGATTTGTTGTGTTCTTTGCAGTGATTACTAACTTCTGGCTAGATGTCCCCTCCCCGGTGTTTCTGAGTTAAACTTGTGGGGAAATCGCCTTCCACTAAAAATTTTGGTTCGGGTAAATGTTGAGCAAGATTTCTGTGGGGGTCAGCTGTAAAAAGGTGATGTTGTCTCATTAATTGGCTTATTGTTCATCGTTCGGTTCAAGAGAATCAACGTGAAAATTGCAAACAGGTGAGGGCGTTGGGTTTATAAGAGTTGAATTTTTTTTAGTGATTAATTATTTCTGAAGTGAAATGGTGTTTTATACATTTGATGGCTTTTATGTATTAAAATTTAACGTTCACTTGATATTTAATTATTTCATTGAGTCCGTTGTTTATAATATTAATAGTGGAATATCTCCAACCGCTTTGAATATTAAAGTAATGTGGTTGTGGTTGGGACTTAAAATTTATAATTCAATGTAATGCAGGTGAAAGTATATTAATGAAGAATTTTACCATTGCTAGCGGCTTTTCCTTGATTGCAATGAAAATTTATTATAAAAATTGGTTTTTGTGGCGTATTTTCTTTCTATAGCTGACCGTTTCCCTAATTTCTTTACTCTAGTCATCTTTAAATCTATTTAAGTGGAGAAAAATCAAAGAAACAACGTGTTACGTGGAATTTTGTGAGAATTAGGATATTGAAAATGTTCTAGAAATATTTTGAGCGCTTTAGAGGATGTTTTCAATAGCATTAAAAATTTCTTGAAATGTTCTTTTTCCGATTTCCTATTCCTATTCACAAATATCTTAAAGAAGCTTTTTTTTTAAATATATTTTAAGTTGTGAACCAATGTATCGACATTTTAATAAAATTTCTAGCCATCCTTGGGTTTAAGGGAAAATTAGTTCTATCCAACATTCAAGTGCTCCAATTAAAAATCAGATTAATTTTAACTTTTGTAAGACATCAATTAGTTTCCGTTGAACCACAGTTTACTACGCGTTAACATTATTCATTTTTGGGTACACAAAAAATTACGTACTCTTTCCCCACTCGCCTCTCAAAGTTCTTTACGAAGATATTTAGATGAGTCGGTTTAGGAGGTATTTCGGATCTTTTAATTAATTTTAATTAAAAAAAACTACTTTTTTTATAATCAAGGATGAGCAAGGATGAGTGCTATTAATGTTTCAAGAGTATTCAGTAATATCTGTAGCCACCATTATTGTTGGTCGTGAAAATTCATCTAAGATGAAATTTATTTATTTATTTATTCAAGGATGAACTAATCAAAAATGATGAAAAACGTTATCCTGTAAAAAGTGCCGGCCGATAAAAAAGGTTCATTTCCCACCTTTTTTGGAAATTTGACTTTGTTTTGATTTTTTTAGTCCATCTCCGCATGAAAGGAGTCTAGTTTAAGAGACCGAAAACTCGGAGTCGATATTTTGATTGTTTCAAAGGCTATCTTACCCACCAATTCAAAAAAAAAACGTGGTTCCGAGAAAAACACGCTTAAACTTTTAATTGTTGTATATAAAAGGCACCTTCAAGTCAGTAATTTTCATAAAAGTAATTTGATTTTCGAAAAATTTTTTCAGGGGCGTATTCCAATGTATAGGTTGTAAATCAAAAAATCCCGAATACACCCTTAAAAGGGGCGCATAAAGACACTCTTTATACTTAAATCATTTAATTGAAGCGAAACGGAAACGATAAAATCGCAACTATCGACAAAAAATAAAAATTTGGGGCCATTTCCTGTGAACGTATTCTACTATTATCATTTCCGGTATATCTATCTCTGGTCGTTACGCACTCTGGCTTACATTGTTTGTTTTTAGAAAAGTTGATCCAGTTAATGTGGATCAATTAAGAATCACAATTCTATTGACATCAGCCTCATATTAAGTTTGTTCCATTATCTGCGCTATTAATGTATTTAAAAAAGTTTCTGTTAAATCTCTGAGTGTAAGTTTAATATAAAAAAAATCTTTGGAAATAAATATTACTTCATTTAAGTTAAATCATATCTTTCCAAAATGAAAGTAAACATGACAATTTATATTTATTTCGAAGACTGATTTTCTGACTTTAGTATGAACTGAGGAAAGGACTCGTCTTCAGTCATCGAGAATGATGCTTCAAAATTTCGAATAAAAAGACTTTTTATTAGTTTTTTTTACGTAAATTGTGGGAAGTTAATTTGGTGATAAGTTACATTTAAATATGGTCATTTATCTCAATGAAATGAAAAGCGTAAAAATACCTGTGGTATCGAATCAAAGTCCAAATTTACAAAATACACTGGGGGGAAATTGCTAGCGTACCACGTGTCTTATCTCTGCTCATGAAGAACTTGTTTTTTTTTTTTTTAAATGAAGAATATAATATTTCATTTATTTAATTTACATTTAGGAAGTTTCTGCCATTGTTTCTTATTCTTACAGTGAAAGTGTGATAAAAAAAATCAATCCTGACCAGAAAATGAATAAGTCTTGTAGAAATCGAAAAAATTGAACCAAATAAGGATGAGTCGTGTCATCACAAGAAAAATTATGCAGTTTCATCCCCTTGTTAATAAAATATTTTAACTAAAGTGGTAAATATGGCAAAAATAACACGTGAAGATTTAAAGTAACAAACTGAATAATGCAATTGAAAGTGAAGTTACCGGTCAAGACTGACCGGTGTTTCTAGCGCTAAATGATTTCTTGAGTATTGGAGCACAAGAATTATTGTTACGTAATTTCTATAAAATTAATTAAAGAAAACGTATGTTTAATATTTACTGCGACATATGCATGCATAGAAAATTCGTACTTTGAATGAGTCATCGTTATGTATCAAAATATTTAAAGACATTGGAGTGCGAAACAACTTGGTCATGATGGTAACAAGTGGTAATCATACGGCACAAGAAAATGTTTTTGCAATTTAAGCAAAAAACAACTAGCGTAAATTTGTTACGTTTTGTAACTTTAACTCTCTCACCGACACCAGTGGAAATTCTAAATGAGAAAACCTCCAAATACATATGTGTTTCCTTTTAATTGTGACTACGATTGCAGATTTACTAGTTATGCAATCAACTAATGAATTTTAATTGGATATGCATGGTATCTTCGAGTAATTAATATTCTTGTATCCGCCAAAAATTAAAATTTGGAACCTTTAATTTAGGTTCAAAAATAGAAAATTGCGTGAGTAAGAAAAAAACATTGAGAATTTTTACTTGTAACTTGAGATAAATCACATTCAATTTAATTTCCATAATTTGCTAAATTAATGCCACTTAATTATTCAATTTACATTAAATGACAATTTTCAAACTGTAATTTATTGCAACGTGCTTGTTACCTACTTACATTAAATACCCCTCACAACTTTTGTGAACATTAGATTTTTCAATAGTTACTCTAGAGGAGAAGAACTATTCATTCACCTGAAGGCAAGTGCTTTTCGGACCAAGGCAATAAACGTTAGATACTTCATTTGAACAGTGACTAATCGAAACAGAACCGAAGTAAATGGCAATTGGCACAGTAAAAGAAAAAAAACAAACTTGAAAACCTTGGCAGTCGCAGATTTTCTGTCTTTGCGTATAAAATATAATAAAATACGTCTCTGAATATGCCTTATCTTATCTGATATAAAACATAAATTAAACCTTCAATGCATACTGGTTTAATTTAATTCAGTATTATAACATTTATGAAAATAAGATCGTAGAAAATCACGACTACTAATCCTAAGTAAATAGGAAGTTTGGAAAAATAATCGTTTGTAATTTATGTGACAAGTCCTTAGCTGTTTACACATTTGAACACGTGAGAATTAACAAGAAACAGAGAGAAAGGAGTTATAAATAATGCATTAATTTACATAGCGCAAATAAAATTCATTACTATTTGTTAATCACAATTTCGCTCTGTTCGAAACAAAAATCGGTAGAAGTCCACACCTCTACACCGACTTTGAAAAATAACGCTTGAAGTGTTTGCTGAACGTTTAACCTTTTTTGTTTTGGCTGTGATAGAGCAACGCTTATATTATTTCTCTTTAAACAAGTGGTCTAGTGGTGTAAGCACTTTTAAAATATACGAAACGTTAAAACATCATAAGCTAAAATTGTCATGTCATGAATATATTAACATTTCCAGAGGTATATATCATTAGTCTTCCCTACATACCCAAAAACCATACCACAGAGTTCTTCTTATAAAAACAGTAGGTTACCTTCAAGTCTAAAGTGTTTTTGCGTCAGTGTACATAATACACGCGCTATTTTTGTTAACTTTACCATCTTCTATTCTCTACTTCTACTATTTATTACCTCATTTGATTTGTACAAAAACCTATTCTGGGAAACGTTTGATAAATGGTCAGCACTTTGGATCCCCATAATTCGTGCGCCTTTGACTTTTTTAATACCTTTTGGCATTGTATCATGTAACCTAGTAGTTGTCGACCTGATTATAATAAATTAATATTACAAAAATCCATAAAAACCGGTTATTCGCCCAGAGTTCGGTTCGTACACACAATTTCAAGACTAACTACTCAAAAAGTTGCCATGCAGCATGAGGTCTCATGGAACCATATGTGAAATTTGCATAAGTTATGCAAATCTCGGTGAATTTTACTTTTTATCCAACTAATAGAAGTGTTTTGAATGTTGTGTGATCTTTCCCTAGATGACGGAGTATCAATTCAAAACGTTAACGTTACTGTTTGCAATTTAATTTTTCATTTCGTGTTTTTAGTTTTACTTTCGGTTTATGCAAATTGAGAGTTGCCGGTGCAGTCTGAGATGATCTCATTTAAGATTGATACACGTGAATTCTCTCAGTTTCGAATAATGCAAATTTAATGACCTTTCTTCGTTATTATAGCATCGTTAAGTACTTGCTCACTCGCAAACGATGTGATTTCCTAGTTTTATGGAAATTTTTCACTTAATTATATAACACGTTCACGAAAGAGCATTACATTTCATTTCAATTAAATTTATACTGGAAAGATACACAAAATAACCTTAATCTGAGTTAGAGATAAAATCTCAATGCTTAGTTTGCGTGAATAATTTTTTTACTATTTGTTTCAGGCTTAGTGTCAAAATCTGAATAAATAAAATGAATCTAAATTTTATGGGAATTTTTTCTAATCGTAGGCCCAGAGGCGGGCATTACTCACATTTTCTAAAAAGGAATATTACTAAGGAATGTAAACGCGTACAACACTAAATTTGCATCATACCATTAATAACAATGACTACAAAGCAATAGATTTCCCTAATTTAACGGATTTTAGCTTGAACTCGAAATGTTATACCTGGTCTCCTTTCCAGCAGATCCATATTAACCGTATTGAGACTGTTTAACAAAGATGCTTATGTTTTCCTGTTCGTGGTATTCCGTTGAGATGATTATTTTTCATTACCTCCATTTGGCCAGGCTTAAGCTTCTCTCACTTGATACTTTACAGCATAGAAGGAATGAACGCAGGACTGTTTTAGCCTTCGACTGTTTGCGGGGAGCTATTAATTCCCCAGAATCTCTTGCTTTTTTCAATATTTCCGTTCAATATCATCTCTGTCTTATTTTCTTTCTGCATTAAAGAAGTAAACAGATATTTGATGAGTGTGTCAACAAATAAATGAAATTATATATCAGAACTACTTTGTGGATAGACAAGCTTATAATAGTTTTACTGTTTTCTTTTTTTACAGAATGGAATTCCATTACATATTTCTAATTTGTGCTCTTTTTTCACCTGTTTGGTCGCACTCAACAGGAGCACCATATGAAGCGTGTGCTGATTTAACTCCTCAACATGGAGTTCAATCACAAACCTCACCTGCACCGTACAGTATTTCAGTGTCCAGTGACAATGTTAAAACAGACGATTCAGTTACAATAACCGTTAAGGGTAATACGGCAAATGATCTCATCAAAGGATTCTTGGCACAAGCTCGTGTTGGCAATAAACCTGTTGGTACATTTACGCCAGGATCTAATTCACAAACTTTAGAATGTAGTGCACCCAAAGTATGATTAAATTTTGTTCAAATATTTGTAAATAGATATACTGATGATTTTTCTTTTTCCAAAATTTTAGGACTCTATTACACACAAAAAGTTGCCAGGCGAAGGAGTTAATGAAGTCAGCTTCAAGTGGAATGCACCAAGCAATTTGAAAGGACCAGTATCATTTACTGTTACTGTTGTACAGCAAGCAGATTTATTCTGGGTGGGAAAAGTATCAAAATCTGTTAATGTTATTTAAAAATTCTTTCCAGTTGTAGTTTATTATCAGTAATTATAAATTTACAAAAAAAAAACATTTACAGCTAAAATAATTTGATATTTCTGTACACTGTGTATTGAGAAAATAGATGATCCTAATAAAACCTTTGTTATTTCTACAGTATATCCTTTTAGTTTCAATATATAAATTTATTACTAGAAATTAAGTATTATTCGACAGATTTGAATCCAATTGAAAACAGAAGAACGGTCCTTGGAAGAATTCTCAATTATCAAACAAGGTAACTAAAAATTTCAAACTGCACAAGCAAGCTCGTGCAAATTGGGAAGACTTGCAAACCCTCATTAGAGCCAAACATTTTTGCGGCTATTGAAAGAGCCAAATCTTAATGGCTGGGAAACAAAATTCGAGGAGGAATACTGGAATAATCATCTAGGTCTAAGACATGCGCAAAGGTTTATCATCTATTCACAACAGAAGATAACTTCGTTACTCCCACTCAACAAGATTAAGCTTTCTCACCATTAAACTACCCTTTGAAGAAATATGGGCCTTCTTGGGGCGATCAATGCCAAGCCTTATATATATTAAGATTAATCCATCTCGGAAAGGCATTTTTAACACTTACAGGGATTATGCAGCTCTCATCGGAGAATAGGTCGAAGTGGCAAATGCAACAAAAACGTTTTGTTATCTTTTAAATTCTTTACTTATTACAACATGCAGGTATCCATTTCTAAAGTAAATTGGATCGCAAGTTTCACTAACTCTCCAATTCCTAAAAGGTCTGTAGTCCTTGTAAGCATTTTCTTTCCCTCTGACTACAACTTCATATGGAATATTTCGCTCCAT
>QYTT01079532.1:64109-75255 GCA_006980735.1 Dasypogon diadema
TTATTATCAGTAATTATAAATTTACAAAAAAAAAACATTTACAGCTAAAATAATTTGATATTTCTGTACCCTGTGTATTGAGAAAATAGATGATCCTAATAAAACCTTTGTTATTTCTACAGTATATCCTTTTAGTTTCAATATATAAATTTATTACTAGAAATTAAGTATTATTCGCCAATTGAAAACAGAAGAACCGTCCTTGAAAGAATTCTCAATTATCAAGCAAGGTAACTACAAATTTCAAAGCTCGTGGAAATTGGGAATTGAATTACCGGTGCTATGCGCACGTATCTTACGACAGCCTTAGAAGCACTAATGACCCTCCGATCATTACATCTTCATGCGAAGCGAAAGGCTAAGACTAAGTGCCATCAGATTGCAAAAGATGAAGCTCCTTACGCCGAAACTCACAGATGGATATTTAATTCTAATGGCCTACGGGCCGGATGACTTCAAATGCAAAAAAAAAACGTTGAGCAAATTCGAACCAAAATACCATAGAACATGATCTCAGGTGTTATTCATTCTACTACCAACGCCTCCAACTTACTAAGAAAGTATTTTCCCCAATAATAATTCATTTTAAATGAAAAAGTTGGAACACTTTTTATTTAGAATTTATCAACAAAAATACTACATACTCACGTTTTTTTCACAAAATATAACAAAACTTTTGTTATCTTTTAAATTCTTTACTTATTACAACATGCAGGTATCCATTTCTAAAGTAAATTGGATCGCAAGTTTCACTAACTCTCCAATTCCTAAAAGGTCTGTAGTCCTTGTAAGCATTTTCTTTCCCTCTGACTACAACTTCATATGGAATATTTCGCTCCATAGCAACTTCAATGACCTCCTTCAAATCTAAACTTGCCTCTTGCAGAGTATATGAAGTAAATAAGATCGGGATACTGTTAAATTCCAGAATTTTTTCTATACCCGTCTTCCAAGTGTTCCTTTCCATTCCGGAGAATTCTGAAAATCCGCAATTGAAACAAGCAATTAAATCGGGCTTATTCAGATCTTCTGATTCATGAGAAGCGCCTTCTAGAAATTCTTCAAACGTTTTTGCATGAAATTGCAGCTCTGCTTTTCGTTTTTCCTGGTTCAAGTGGAAATTGTACACGACTCTTTCGTAGCACATCAGTTCTGGACCGATAAAATAGATTTTTACATTTTTCAAACCTGGCGACTGGCTAAATAAAAAGCGCAAGTGTTCTTCATGGAACCAGTTGTGCTCATCTTTTGCACCTACTATGAACAAGGTCATGCGATCGAAAGAAGGATTCGAAGCATTACATACCCTCAGACTGTATAATATTGTTGCTGTACATGAGTAATTGCTGGCTTTGAAATATGATTGATAGTCTTCCAAAGTTTCTGGTTTTTTTGGTATATTTATTTTATTTGCGCAGCTTTTGGTAAGTGCATCGAACAGGTGGTTTTCTGACTTCAAATCGACCGCTTGCTGGAAGTCAAGCGTCATGGAGAAGTCTTCAAAATCAAAGAAATTATAACAGACTCTCAAATAGTAGCATTCCTTTCTGTGTTTCACCAGGTCAGTTTGCTTATGTTCTGCGCAACAATAGGACACCACTCCACATTCCCCGCAATCATGATTTACGGACACTTTGTGACTGAAGCATGTGTTACAGACCTTCGGAAAGTTCAGCAATTCTTGTTCGAAATTCTCAAGATCCCTTCTCAATGTGAGTCGCATTCGGTAATTCATGATAACAGTGGCATGCTCGAAATCCTTTCTAGACTTTATTGGACCGTTGAGATATATTAGATGTTCCACTTTTTGGGTCTTCTTTAAATACGCTACGGCTTTGCAGAAGTCTTTATGAATGGGCCAATCAATTAACTGATGATCACGGCCACAGTAACGAATTAACTCACATCTGCCACATAACAGAAGACACTTTGGGGACGAGTAGTTTGCAAAAAAGCAGACGTTGCATCTGTTAGAACATATCGTCACTGGAGGCATTGTTCTGAAAAACTGAAAAAGCATACGAAGTGATCCCTATACCGTAAAGCTAATATTACCGATGTGCTTATCCCAAATTAGTGTCTTATTAGATATCAACCTACGATTTTTTTTAATGTAACTCGGTACCTCTTTCGAGAAGGTAGGCAGGCACACCTTACACACAAATAAGGACGAATATGTGGAGGGATTAAGTCCTTAAATTATTTCGCAAATGTAGCAAATTGTGCCTAGGCCTGTGGTCATTGAATATGGTTATAAATCAATTTTTTACACACCTTAGACAAGAATGCTAGCATAGTAGAGCCAGACCGGAATTCTGTCCTGCTACTCTGGGACAGGCTACACCTTTAAAAAGATGTAGAGAAATGGGTAAGTACTTAAATTTAATTAAAAATGTACTCACAGATTAAAAACATTTCTGAAAAATAACAAACTACTGAAACTGCATTTAAATTACCGCAGCAAGTAACAACCCGGAAATTGCTTTTATATAAACAGCAATTGACAGTGCAAATGGCATTTCAAAGCATTGCCAGAAGAACTATTCATTTAATTCTAACAAGAACCAGGTGGCATTATGCGTGTTAAAAGTAATGGAATTTTACTGTGCTATGTTCTCGGCAAAAGAGAACAGCTGTTTGTCTCGAAGACTTCAAAATGTCAACAGTTTTGTTGATTGCGGATAATTTTGTCGATTTTCTACCCTCAAATATATAACAATGTTGAGAAATATCATCAGAAACTTCGGGCGAGTGTTGAGACTACATCCATCAATTGCGGAATGTGTAATACACGACAATAAATATACAATTTCCCGCAAATGTCCTAGGCTATCTACAATCCGGGCCCTTTCAACCAATATAACTGGGCCACAGATTAATCCTTTCGATACTGACGACTATATTGTTCCTTACAAGAATGAAACTGAAACAAAAGATTCGGGTATTACTTCGAGAGAAGAACTTTATGAAGCATTACAAGCCAAATACAGAATGAACCCGTTACAGCTGCAGAAAGTATCATCAGCAGATTTGAAATTCAGGAAGAACCAAATCAAGGATTTAGATAAAGTTCTTGATATTTTACTAGAAAATGTCATTAGTAAGGACTCAATTGCTGAGTATCCGTGGCTGTTATTAATAAGCCCGAGTAAGTTATAACTTTTCATCTTGTTTTGAACTCACTCGAATTTTTACTCTTCTAGGACTGCTAAGAAACAAACTAGAAGTTCTCAATGAATTAAAAGTGAGAGACATTAATGATTTTGTACCTTTCTTAAAGTTGTCTGTACCACGTCTTCTAAAATTGACCCATCTAATGCTCAGGGAGTCATCAGAAGTTCCGGGAGGAAACCGTGTATATTTTATAAGTGATAGCCTTAATTTGGAACCACTTTTCGTCAGTAACCACTTGTCGAGGAGGTTATTTATGCTTGAAATGCCTTTCGCGACTTTACGCCAAAACTTAGAAAATATGATTACTTTTGGAATAGCTCCAAAGAACATACTTCGCGATCTGTGGGCATTTAGATACACCCCGAAATCAGTGAAATGTAGGCTTGAAAGGGCGAAAAATGCAAAAAAAGATAAAATCATGCCATGGATGGTGAGGTGTCCTGAGAGAGTACTTGTGAGGTTTGTATTCATGGGAATTTGTTTTAGTAAAGAATCTAAGAACTATTACCCAAAGATCACTGAAGTTATCTCTGGAAGAAAAGAAACTACTGGGAAACTGCAAATCTGTGGTAGAGTATGTTGCGAAACTTTTAAATTATGATCCAGAAACGATGCATGCCATAATGGCTAAGCATCCGGCCACATTCAGAGTTCGAGCCAGCAAGGTAAGTCCCACAACAATCTCAGTCTGTTTAATGCGATTTTGTAGGCCTAACATGTTTGTTACAAAATATTTGTAGATCAAACAAATTCTTGATTATCTGCTCGCAGAAGGATACGAGCCATTCGAAATAGCACAAGTAATACGAATCCTATGTCACAGCCTGAATACAACTAAAAAACGACTGGACGAACTGAAATCACTGGGATGTAGACCAAGCTCTTTGGTTATTGTGTGCAGAAGTCAGAAAGAGTATGAGAAATTTGTTAGGAGTTGGGTATCAGTACGAAATAAAGCGCGGACGGCACATACTTGATAATCTGAGTATTCTTTACCATTCCAAAATTTCCAAGATTCCTTCATTTGAAATGTTTTTAAATATTTGTGTCCCACTCGCATTTATTTTGCTATTTGCTTGCAAACTAGTCATTTAACATTTTGCTTGGTTTCATTTCGAACGTTGCCGCTATTAAGATTTTTTTTTCTATTTCTTTGATGGTTTTTTTCTGCGCTTTGTAAATTTCTGGGTTCTATCAATTGGTTTGTTGAATATGTTCACTAGAATATCGAATTTCTGATTCATAGTTTTTCTACTTTGAATTTATGATTGTGTGTCCTAACAGACTCGTCATCTTAGATAGTCCCTTCAGCTTCTGCATAAAATTTTAAAAGCTTACTGAAAAGACTGGGTTGAACAAGAAATTAAATAAACTGGGTGCCACTGGTCTATCGACACTGCCAACTTCCCATTTGGCCATTTTGTCTTGCTTTTGAAAGTTTAATTGTTATAAAAAAGACGCCAATTCGAATTTTTTGCAAACCTGTCGATAAAAAAAATCACGAACGTACGTACACACTCACACACAGGCATCTCTCTAAAAACGATGGACTCGGGCTCTAGGGGACCTCTAAATATGGAGATATGCCGAAATTTTTAAATCGGACCCATTACAATAACTTTCAAATGGGGAGTTAAAAATAATTGGTAATTATTTTCCAATAAAACACTATTATCGCTCAAAATAACATTTATTTCCCAATACCGCCTGCTTTTCTTGATAAAATATTTTGCTTCTTTCTTATTCATATTACGTTAAAAGACATTTCTTTCCGTCTGCTTTAAATAAATAGATTTTGTGACATAAATACGTCCTAATTATATATTTGTATATATGTATTTCTTCCGACAGTTTTTAAAACACCCAAAGCTAAATATTCCGGTTTGGTAAAAATACAACAATAATAATATGTGCAATTTAGGTACATTTTATGTAGACTTTTAGAATTGTTTGCAATGCCTAAAGCACAGTGTTTGTAACAGTTCTCGATGCATTCTGAAAATATTTCTAGCTATATATTGAATACTGCAAGCTGACATAGATAAGTAACATTTCCTCATAGAAGTAGCTCAGCTTATATTCATGAGTACTCCTGACGTAGATGTTGTAATTGCAAATCCTTGTACTTTTAGTATCAGTTAAGGCTTACTTTAATCTGTAAATTCTCATTTTGGTACGCTTAGAGTTATATACAGAACTCTAACTAACTAAAATTAATTTGAAATTATTCAGAAAAGCGAAGGAAATAGATGAATAATGATGTTTTTATCTAAGTTTTCTAATCAATCAATTTGGTATAAAATTAAAGTCATCACTGGAATGGTTATCACATACACAACAAGTGAATAAAATTCAAACGAAAACTCTCTGGGGAGTTTATTACAACAAAGTCAACTTGATAAATAAATGCACATCTATTTCCAATAAATAATCTAGTAATTTTCAGAAGTAAAAAATACTGCTAAAAGTAATCAGCACCATCAGCTAGTAACATTTGTTTTGCACTATTTTTAATTTCTAGATGACTTTGCTTTGTATTAAATATAATCTTAAAAACTTCCTAACTATATCCTGGCGGTAAGCACAATTCAAAAATAAATCATCAGTTAACTTTTTAAGCTGTACAGATATCATTCTGTACAATATAGCTCTATATTGATAAGATCCATAAAACTCTCACTTAATCACATCCTTTAAAATCGATCTGCATAAGCCTTCTATCGGTTAACAAGATTACGCATAAACAAATGCAGTTGTATATAAATAATCTTTCTACTTCTCAAAAAAGATAAAAATATGACACTTGTCGTTGGAATCTCAACAAAATATCTAAAACACTTTTTAGAGGTTCAATAAGCAACATTCATAGAGAAACAATATCCTTGAATCGTCTAGAAAAAAAGTAAATAAAATATCACAAGATGACAGAAAATCTTTCTGTAGTGCTAGGAAAAAACTATTAAAAAATTCTTGTATCTTTCTTGAACACACAGTATAAAATTGGAAACTTTGGTGGAATATATAATTTTTTGGTAAAATGCACTCTTTAATCTCTGATTGCCTTCTTTCGTTCCCATGCGACTTGCATTGACCAAATACTAAGTGGTCGCATATATGCTATAGCCCGAAATCGTTTTTCTGCATACAAAGCCTCCGGAGTCTCGTAGTTCATACCAAGACGTTCCGAGAGAGATTTATACATGCCACCTGCTGTTTGAAAAGCCTCTTCGAACATACCCTAAAATAAAAAAAAAAGTCGTTCGTTACGGATTTGTTTTTTTTTTGCTCTCTAAAATATAGAAAATTTTAACTTTATAGTCTGTTCAATTAATTTTAGTAGAATTCTTGTTTTATACAGCGATTTTGGACTCGATCTCTCTTTTCTAATGCCTTCAAAAAACCGCGCCAAAGTTTTAAAGCTATTGTTTGGCATTCCTCGCAACTGAAAATTATGAAATGAAAAAAATGAACAAAACCAGAATTACCTCTTGAATCATGGTTGCGGCTAAAGCGTAAGTTACACCCGTCCACACTTCTTCACTTTGAATTGTATTCGTATCTACGTGCCCTTGCTTTTCAGGGTCGGAATTGGGTATGTAACCATTTACAGCACCCATGTTTCCACTACAAAATCCCAACACATTATTGTTGTAAATGGCTTTTAGAGCCGATCGAACGTTTTCCTTTGGATAAATCTGGAATAAAAATTCGAAAAAAAACTCTTTTTGACTTTCTAGAGAGAATCGTATTCACCTCATAATCAAAACCACATGTCTTGAGATACCAATGCCCACACAATTGATCTGACATGATTGTTTCTTTGCCGGCATTAGACAAATCGAATTTATAATAGCTTCCATTCCACAGTTTTTCATCTAAAGCACGTTTGCCTTTGTCCAGTATTTCCTGATACCGAAGGCAGTCACTAGGTTGATCTAAAATTGTGGCCATAGCTGAAACACATTGTAGAGCCGCAAGCCAAAGTCCAGAACAATAAGCACTATACGAATTAAATTGGTTATATTTACGTAAAGATTTCTAAAAATAGTAGTTTTACCTAGGCCCATCCATTACCCAAATATCATAGGTTTGGTCGGGACATTTGGAATTCTCGATTAGGCCATCACCATCTTTATCCCATTCCATTGATTTGTCCATTATAGCCTTACATGCAGGGTACATACTTTTCAAATACGTAATAGCATCCATCAAATACACTTTTCCGTTTGATTCATTTATGTATAAAGAAGCTGGTTTCTTGTTTTCTGCGATAAGAATCAGTGAACAATACAATTTTATATTAAGAATATGTCTTACGTTTATCTTCAGGAAGTTTTGTACGATTGTCTTGTAGATACATTTCAAATAAGCTATCTTTATCAATAAATTCAATAGAACTAAATTTGCTGGCATTATCTGCTTGTGCCTGTGCCAACTCGTTTAAAACGTAGTAGTCCCTGTAGACTTGGAGTACGAATTTCAAGTTTAAATCTTTCCATTCACTGACATCATGCATTGGATATCCATTTATTAAAAGGAATGGTTCCTCATCTTTAATTTTCGCAATATTAGTCTTAGTCTGTCTAAAATAGAGTTTGCCAATACTTACACGGATCACCCAAGTCATGTGGTACCGAATTTTTTACTTTTCTCGGCGTTATTTTTCCATCGTATAAATTTTTTCTGGGCTCCTCTATTTCAGCGACAATAGTGTCTTTGAAGTCATATTGTAAACTAACCTAAATGCAAATAACAGAAATTTTTAATACTCCCGTAGGTGTGTCTACATAAGACCCACTATTTAGGCCGTGAAAATTAAATATTTAACACCGAATCAGTACTCATACCCATCAGAAAATTATAGGGAAAATTTTATTGGCGTCTTTTATTTCATTGCGTTGGAAGCCGACGTCTATGCTATTTTACACGCGATATAAAGTCACATATAACACGTGAATTCTTACAAGCACAAGAGCACAAGTACCCAGCGCGCTTAAATTTTCAGATCAAAAGCATTCGGTTTCGAAATCTTGTAGTCGTTTACTTCCTTAACAATGTTAATTATGCCTGGAAGGCTATCCTCTTTTTATACCTGTAAATTTGGCCAGAGATGTGCCAAAGCATGAGAAGCGTAAAAATGCACATCATAAGTGTTGTACATGCGATATTCATGTCCCTCCAGATAAGCAAATCTCCCATACGCCAGTCTAATTAAATATGCAGATATAATATAAAAATCGTATACAACAAAATCTTCACCTTGGGTCATCATATTCCAATTCTCTGTCCAAACTTGTTTCACACAGAAGCCATACAGTTCCTCCGTCTGATATATAGTAGAGTTCATTAAATATAGCACTTTTGTACCAATCCGGCAGTCCGCTGAGGAATTTTTGTACATTGGGGAATTTTTGCGAAACTAGATGTAATTAGGTACTTACCTATCCTCAAGGATTGGTTTTTGCCATGCATCGATTAATTTCTCCCAACTAAAATAATTGCCAAGCGCATAGTCACATATTTTGGGTCCGACATTTCCACTATCATCGAAGTATTTTGTATAATATCTGGTGTGATTTTTTATCTTCTTGTGGAATTGGACTACTGGCATATCCCAAGCAAGTGCAAATTCTAGGTCATGATTAGTTTTTGGTTTTATAGCAATTTGAGAACACAGAGCTACAGCTACATCTTTATCTGGAAGGTAAATAAGATTAAAAAAAATAAATACAACAACTTTACTCACTTCTTAAGTTGTCTTCCAAACTTTTTTCACTAAGTTTTCCAGCTTCCTTCAGTTCTGTCCACAAATTTTCACCATTGCCTGCTGGATCAAACTTCGAGCATCGAGTTATATTTATTTCTGGTAAAACTTTGCAACCCAGGGAATAGGTGCATTGCATGCCAACAATATTTTGCTTAATATTCACACCTTTCGTTTGTCCTTCAGAGAATACCTCTGTAGTTGGGTTCCCCTCTGAGTCTAATTTCTTATTTCCGATGCCATTTTTAAAAGTAAAAGTGATTGACACCTTCCGTTCATTATCACAGACATTCTCCACACTCCAAACAAATACAGCACACGGCAATGAGGTGTCCTTATATTCATGTGGTATAATTGGTGAAATTTGTCGACCAATTAAACGGATCCCATGCTCGGATAAATCAATTTCTGTCCAAGAACGTGGATATAAACCTGTATATTGACACTGTGATGGATCTAAGTTGTTTTCCCAACTACTGAGAGGATTTTTTGGATGACTGCAATTTGATTGACACGTTACTCTTCGCATTCTGAACAATATTGTATCCAAGCATTAAAAGCAAGTCCAACAAGAAACCATTGAATGAAACGTGCAGTTTTCACAATCGAACAGAGTGTAAATAAAGACGTACAATAGATGAAATGTACAAAATAGGATTGATTATGCTGTAAAAATACACGTATGGCTACCGGAGAATAAAGAGGGGGAACTAAGGCTTATATTATGTAACTGAGCCAGGGGACTATTTGATTTCTTTTTTTTTTCTTTTGGAAATTATAAAAACTAATACTTAGTATTTAGGAGATCTTGGCCAGGGTAGCAATTCTATTAATGGGATCATAAAAGCAACGCCAGAACATTATTAAAAATTTGTATTAAGTACGAATGGTGTAAAATTTACTTGACTAAAATTGAAATTTGCAAATACTACCACTATTAACAAAGGCTTGTTTTTTTAAAAGAATCTACACAAAATTGTAGATGTCTACTGCGATTCATCCTGCTGTGTATAAATAAATAATAAAATAGTTAGAGGCAAAAAGTGGGAAATTCAATACCTGCTTAACAAGTTTATAATTAATAATGTGACCGAATGTAAAAATAAAGCGTTGAGAGTTATTTCATAGTTTTTTTGCTATTTTGATATGCAGGCAAAGTGTAAATCTTGTAAGTTCGCACTTTACTAAAGAAAATGAAGCTCAAAGAGCAGGAATCCCTATCATCGACATATGGTCTACAAAATTACTTTAATTATTTCTAGTTTGCAATGCAAAAATTTTAATCGTATTAATCAGAGTTATTTCTAGCTTCATTTTTAATACAATAGGCTTATTTTCTACCATAAAACAAAATTCAGTGTAGCAAGGTGACTTAACGTCCGCCGTACCTCTTTACGTTTTAAACGCAAAGAATTAAAAGCATGAGGACAAATGAAAAATCTACAAAGTAAGAGAAAACAGGTTAAAAACGCGATGTTCTACCAAATATATCTTACAAATTGACATTGATAGATATGTAAATTCAAAGAGAGTTATTTTATAGATTTACAATAGAACTGAACATATGGAGAACATCTCTAGAATGCATTCAAATATCATGCGCTTATACAAATTAAAATATAAAAACAATCCCATTAGTACAAACTGACAGAGAATCAAAACAATAATAATATTTAGAAATCAGATCACTTCTCTGGGCTATTTTTGTGCTGCTACAAAACCGGTTTCTTACTTCTCCGGATTTTCTGATTTTTATTCGATTTTTGTTTTTCTTCAATTACCTGCATATATGAAGGCTTTATTCAAAAACATATCGATTTACATTTGAAATGCAATCTAAATCTGTATTATTGTTATTTGCAATCTATTTTTCCATCTTAGTAATTGCTTAAGTGTGCAAATTTTATTCGAGATAAAAATTCTTAGCCAGATAAGATTACGTAAGAGAGCGTGGGTCGCTATATAAATTGGTCATAATTGAATTATACGTAATTGGGTAAATTGTAGCATGAGCAAATGGGAAAAAGTGATTTAATTAAGCCTTTTTAAATGGTAACCCATCTATGCGAAAAACTAATTATATTAAAAACTATTCTACACTGTCAACTACTGGAAATGGTGAAGCAACAACAAAAGCATTAGTAACGATAGACTTCTAGCTTTAGCGTATGAACTTTAAACTCAAAAAAAAAAAAAAAAAAAAAAAAA
>QYTT01079533.1:10541-21586 GCA_006980735.1 Dasypogon diadema
GTTTCCTATGATCCTGATCCTGAAGGCTAAATGTCATACCATTCAATCTAACAAAGATTCAATAGTTAGAGACCAATTTCCAAACTACTTTACAAGTGAAGAATCCAGCTCAAGTCTTGTTAAAATGACTGGATCTGTGCAAAGCCTTCGAAATATATAAACTTACGATCTCGGGCTATGCCAGGAAAATGGGGATTGAGAAAAAGGGATTAGAATGTTTTTGTTTAAGGGAAGCAATCAATTCGTCAGTTGAACGGTCGATAATGCCAGACTACGCTGAACGTGAACATCTCCTCAAGATTAAATTAAAAAATCAAATTATAAAATTAGTTTGTGAAAATTAGAAATAATTTAGTAATAACTTTGTAAACTTTACAACTGCAGATTTTCTCCTTTGTGGACGCGAATTCGGCTCCTGTAAAGGGGTAATTTGTCCATGTACCAGTGTTTGAGGCAATTTCAGTGACAACAATTGTGCTTACGAACCCACTGGGATGTTGCACAATAAAAATCTAATTCCAGAAAACTGAAACTTACTTGCAACATTTATCAGGTTTAAATTCCCCAATCTCTTCTTCCCTAAAATTTCCTTCCGCCTAACCCATATGCTGCGTGCATCATAGGGTTGTTCCCTGAGCTTAGGCAAAACCTTAAAAAAAAGTAAATAAAAAACATAATTGTTCCAAATATACACTACAGACGTTCGCCACGTTTACGGTATCAAAAGTTGGTGTACCTCAGGGCTCTCATCCTTATATGCATTTTTTCTCCTTGCCTTTAATTATTTTGAAACTTTTGCAAGTGGAAATATCATTATTTAACTTGAAAACTTTCAAATATCGAAGTATTTACAAATAAAATAAAATAGTGTGAAAAAGACTGTGGGTAACATATGAAACTTCAATACTTTCTTTTATCTCCCTTTAAAATTTCAGTGCAAACATAAAACAATCAATATAGATTTGCATATCACCATTCTACTCTATGACATTCTGAGAGTGTAATTCTTCGAATTCCTATTAAACTAACAACATCCATTTACATACTTAACACCCTACCACCTCGAGTTATCGGAAAGAGATTCTTTTGACCCTCACACCTACCAGTAGGTACTCATTCCCTCATAGATACAATCCTCTCCTGATTAAACTATAATTCGAACTTGCAACACCATAAATAGACTATCGCCTCTTCTGCGTGCATTCACGCTGTCCACATTGTGAACCTGAACACAGTTCAACGGTGTAGTAATTAACCGACGATGACAAACGGAAGCAATTTGCCATACACCGGTTCGACTCGACGGCTCCTACCCAGATTACCTTGGCATCTAGTAGCAGAATCTATCTACTATTCTATATAACAGAGAGAAAATCAGAAATCCCTAGGAAAGGGGAATAATTTAAAATGCGACAATGTTAGACATATTCGTGGTCCCCTTCATATATACCTCCTTCAGGTTACCATCGCGCATACCTATCGTGATCTAACTCTTTTGCAATAACTGTTCTTAATTGAAATCGGTGTTGAAACTCTTGTATAGACCGTCTCCACCGTCTCAGACACTTCTTGACCTCGGTATAGCTGCTGTGCAGTCAATAGCAGTAGTCTGACCAGTTTGCATCTAACGTCTGACATTGAGATAACCCGAGAGCGACGTATGAAGAGCAAAAATGTAAGAAACCACTTTCCCGGCCAAGCCAGCAAGATTGTACAATGACTGCGACGTGGAAAAGTTGACGGTACCGGGATGGCGGCTTGTTATTATTTTTTACGTATATACATAGGTTGAATTATTGCGTAATAATACGCGCATTTAATGACCCTTTGCAATTTTCCCGCATATTTTTATATACACTTAGGGAGAGGTGTTTTTGTTTTTCGAACGGAAGACTTAAGCACAAACTCGAGAAATTTTAATGGAGATAGATGAAAAAAAAAACTTAAGCGACGAACTTGAAAAATGTTACTGCTAGAGAGACTTAAGACTTAAGAGACGAACTTGAAATGTATACTGAGAGGACACGCAGAAAAGGATGTAATAATTAAATAAAAGCCGTAACAAATGTGAAATAAAAATTCTCACTAGTGCAATTAAATATCCAGAGTACAGAGTACAGTTTAATAAAAATTGGAAGAAAAATAAATTCAGTAGATTAATTTTTACCTCAAACAGGTTTTCAGTTGGACTTGCAATATATTGACAAACATACAGAACCATCTAATGTTAATTGCAGATTCTTTCCTTTGAGCTGATGCGTCCCAGACCGCACATATATCAGCGACATCTTTCTACAACTATTTTATCACGAACTTAACTCCCGTCTCAAACTTTAATCGAACCTTTTGACATCTGGAATCGTGACTAAAAGACTCCACACACTGCCAAAGAGACCGCCATCAACTTCTCCATATGTATACCAGCGCTTAGAGAATTGGACCTGGGGCATGACTTTTCGCATCATTCGTTTTTTATATACTTGTACGACATGGCACGTATATTACTTCTAAATATCTACTGACCCTTTCGATAATACCTAAAAAGCAGGCTTGTCGTGGCCACTTAATACGATAGCAGAATATCTTGATGACATAATAGCGTTCAGTGCCGTGATAAATCAAAATTCTTTTACGGTCATTTAGGTGAGGATAAATGCAGGCAATTACATGTCTAGCCGTGAAAGCTATCCGTTAAGGTCACCATGGAGGTGATGCTGGATTAAAGGAAATATGTGTACTCGTGCACTATTGCGTGTGGCGATGAAATTATATGACGGCACCTAATCATTTCATGTAATCTCCTTGGAAGTGGAACATTCAGAATGATTTCCTGTTCCCACAAAAATCCCATCAATCTTTATATGTTGTAAATTGTTACCATTAAAGGCTATTTTCACAAAGCCCTTCTAATCATTAAACCGTTCCTGTTCACTCTTACTCCGAACCAGAACTACCAGTACTACCTTCCTTGTCAAGTCATAAAATAGCAAATCCTGTCCGGAAACACTTCATCATTGACAACTTAATCACACATGATGCAATCCTTGTCGTGGAGTTACCAGCCACTTTACTTACTGTAAAATGCCTAACATGTAGAACTAGACCGATCACATGTCATCCATTTCGCCGAAGATCATCAATTTCCTTCACTGTGGACACATTTGAATAATAATTAGAACCTGGGGAAGAAAACTCACAGCTTACTGAAGAAATGGTAGCCATAAGACGTATTAACAACAGTAGCACGATCACTGGGCACGATCATCGTTTAACATAATCCTGTTCACCTGTTTTAAAATGATCATGATCCCCCTCAACCTGACTGGATGAAATCACGGCTAGTTGGATTATGTTCGTCCCTATTGCTACTATGCATGGGGAACGTAATCATCTCAGGAATCATAATTGATCTCATGCTGTGGTATTCCAATTTGAAAACGATCGCCAACGATCGAATGTATACACTCCTCCTGGCTACCACAAGTACGTGCCTTCAGTTATAGTACATCGGGCATGTAGTCTAACAATCTTCTACTGGTTTTTTTCATGATTTTCTTGTAGTTCTGCTAAGTACAGGAGTTCTGAACATTCCAAGCCACACACGGAAACAGAAAGTGATCCCACCACTTAATCACTGCAAGAAAAAGTGAGAATAAGAAGTTGTTTGGCGTTTTTTTTATGCGTTGCATAGCTGCAAAGTTGTTTTTGTCATTCGTTTTTCACTGTTTTTGATTAGTTGGATTTATGGCTTGGATAGAATTTTGTTTCTATGGGAGGTGTAGTGAAGAAGAAAAGGATATGATTGGAGTTTCGAGTAATTTTTAAATTCATAAGTTTAGTAGTTTAAGTTTAATTGGGGGCATTGTGTTGATGGAAACGAGATCGAAAAGGGGCAGGTTGACTTACAACTTGCTTACAACTGGAAAGTTGTCCAGTTTTTCCATCTATCCTTTTATTGCGTTGATTTCTACTCAATATAAGGTGTTGTCGTATAGTCCAGTACCGAACCAGGTTTTAGGGATAAGGAATAGAAATGTTAGTTGTAGCATGTCAGTCAATTTTAGAAGCGACTTCATTTAAGTTTTTTTTTCCAAAAAATTTAAATTCAAATAATCCCACCAAAAAATCTGCATTATCGTTTTTTTCAAGATATGGTAGTCGCATTATCATGGTGGCTTTGGATTTGCGGAAAAAAGATATAAGAGGCATTGGAGAGGAAAGAATTTTTAGTCAGCGCTTTCTTAAAAAAAATTTTTTTGTATTAGTTTACTGTGTAGTGAAAAAAAAATTATAAAAGAAATGCATATTAGACAGTGTTAATCAGCTTTTGTAACTAGTGATAACCCTTCGGATAAGAATTTATTATATGTAAGATAAAATTTTATTTAACTAAACGCATGTAGGGTCCAAGTAAGCGGTATCAAAATAAAAGAAAAAAAGAGGACAGGACAATGCGCCCGTATACATTGCTGCTATTTTCAAGGCTGCTGTTAAGGAATTATAGTCTCCTATGTGTGTGTAAAATAGTTAAAACCACAAAAATTTAACCTGATTACTTACAAAAAATATTATATGACTGACAGAATAAAACAAGAACAATTTTTTGCTCTATGCCGCGGTGGAAGGGAGAAAGCGGATATAAACTGATATACACTCTTGATTTTTTTAAGGATTCTTGACAGGTTATAGGGTTAAAATTCAGTGCCCGATTCCTGGTATTAGCGACCATGAAGTTATTATAGCATCGTTTTCTTTGCCTTTGTCTAATAAAAGCTTATCCTCCAATAGGATGTCCTTTAGGTCTCTTAAAAATACTGAAAATACACAGGAAGGATGAGTTTGAGGGGTGGAATATGTAGGGGATAAATACAATTGATGACGACGTATTACAGTCCAGATTTGGCTTCAAGTGGCTGTTTTTTATTTGCCAAACTAAAATCAGATTTGCGGGGAAGGAAGTTTAACTCCGACAAAGAAATCCAGAAATCTTCAGACTAGTATTTTAGTGGTATTAAAGCACTTATTAAACGATGTGAAAAGTGTGTTGAAATAAAGGGAGAATATATCGAAAAACAACCGCTGTATTTTGCCTCTCTCGTCCCTCCTTCTACCTTAGGTCACGAATACTTGGACCGCACTAAGTATATTGCGTTGGTATTTTCACGATATGTATGTAGGAAACATTTTACAGTGATTTATTGTAACTTTGAATGCAAGGATTTTCGAGCAACAAGTGGACGGAGGTGGCAAAGGTGGATGAGAATGGTACAAATGAGCAAAGGGAATGATACTCTATATAGATATCTTCTGATGAAAACTTCCTGCGGGTTGTGCGAAATTAGTTAAGGATAAAACTTTTCAGGCCGGACAGAACTCTTTGAAGGTTGCGAAAGAATTCTCGAGGGGTTGTGTAACCTTGTCCTTACGGGTGATGGGCATAACCTTCAGAGCATCGGATATACTAACTGCATTGATATGGTACATGAAACTTTCACAGTGCTGGGTAAAACTTCTTCTTCTCCTGAATAAACTATGCTGAACAAAATGGCATAAATAATTCTGGGAATGCTTTAAACGGGGCAATATTTGTTGTGGGTTGTTTCTGGGTACTTTGTAAGGATTCGGTAAAAACAGCATAAGCAATTTTTTAACTATTGCAAGGAGCGATTCTTTATATATGTTGCGTGTGGATGTTTGAAGATTGAGAAAAACAGTTATTCCTGGATGGCTGGAAAGACTTTCAGCGGGTTGGCTCAAACTAATTGATGGTTGGGTACAGATTTTCAAGAGGTGGGCTAAACCACTAAGCATACAGTCATATAGAGAAACTTTCTTTAACAAAAATTTGTTCTTCGTTCTTCTCACTCTTGTTGGCTTCTCGTGGATCCCAGAAGTTCATTCATTCATTTAAAGCATTAAAGTGAACAAAATTCGAAGGAGAATGCTGCTGTCAATGCTGCGAGGAGAATATTGCTTTCTATGGGTTGTCTATGCATTCTTTTTCAGGAGCAAATAAAACGTTATAAGGGTTAGTCTAAACGTGCGGCTGTGGTTGGCGTAAATAATTTGTTAAATATTGTGAAAATGTATATGCTTTATTTTGGTTGCGTCTGCATGGTGGACAGATTTTTTTGAAAACTGTACGAAACTAAGCGGGAATTAAGATATGATTTTCGAAGTGGGGGCGAATCTTCCTTGGGGTTGGACAGAGTTGGGCAAAGTATGCGGATGATAATGATATAAATGATTCCTTAAATGTTGCGAAGGAGCTATTCTTTCTATGGGTTATTTAGAGTAGCGGGGAAATACATTTTAGAACTATTCAAACTTCTTCAAAATCGATGTACGTGAATATGAACAAAAATAAAATATAGATTTTCGATTTTTTCGATTTTGAAACTATCCAAGAAGTTTACAAAACAATTTGGGGTTGAGTGGAACTTTTAGAAATTCAGCAAAAACGTATTAATAACAACAGAATGGTTAAAAATGTTAATAAAATATTTTTATACATGTTGCGGAAGCTAAGCAATGTGTGGATCACGTCATATGACTGGCCGAAATTATTTAATACTTGGGGAAATTGATAAAATAACTTATTCTATAATATACGTAGGGAAGACTTTTTAATACAAAATTTTGCATAACTTAGGCAAATAAATCATATAATTTTTTTATCCAATTCTATTTTGGGGGCGCTAACTTCACAGGGCTATTGGGCTTTGATCCTTAATTGATTTACCTATTTTTAGCCATAGCCACATAAGAAACATTCTTAACAGGATCTGATCTAAGCCTGCGGATCAACTTCATATATTTTAATTTTGGTAAAAATAAGGATCATAATTTGTATATTTCTAGTTATTCGGACGAAATAAACAAAAATTTGAAAGGTAGATTCCACAAACTATATTAAACATACTCACGAATTTGTTGAACCACAAAGACTATTAATTATTTGTTAATGTCACTGGTTTTTATTCATTTTGCTGAGATCAGGACATTCGGGGGTAGAACCAGTAATAAGAATTCAGTTTTTATATCTAACAAGCAAAACAAGCGAAAGAATAAAAGAACGTACCTTGACATACGTCCCATTTAGGATTTGTTGCTTTGGGTGCAAATCCGGTTCGAAGGACCAGGAATTTCTAACATTTTCATAAGCCACTCATTTATTTTTTATTGCAACAAAAAGTCACAGTTTCACTTCAGAACTCTCTAATAAAAATTAAATTAATATCTTATAAAACAATCTCTGTAGGTTGCTAAAACACAAGTAAACATAATAATATCACACTTAGCACCCTTGTAATCCAAACTTTACCGCATCATATTCAATATAAGAATCCTCTTATTCTAGAAATATGTAATTAATAACAAGTTACATAACAGAGTATACATTTTCAATTATAATCAGCTGAAATTGGTTAAAGTTGATTTTCTGAAACATTTATTAAGACCGAGAAATATAAATTTCAGTGACGATAAATTTTTGAAGCATTTATTTTAACGACCCTAAATTATTGACATGAAAAAAAACCATTGCCTGGGACTGCAGATGCTTTTGTTATAAAAGGTATTCTCTTTTTGGTGGTGCTCCTAGATTGTCTTGCTTCATATCTCATCTGATTTTCACTCGTGGTCCTTTCGTTGCTACAAAAGTATTGCATTTCTGGCGCCAGCCTTCCACATCTTCTCTCATATGAAGCCAGTAGAGTCTTTTTCTTATTTTAGCGAATGTTTTATTTACACCTAAATGTCCACCGCTCACTCCGTTGTGTATCTCTTGTATAATTGCAAACACCTTTGCCCTGGGAACAACTATTTGCATACGATGGAGTTTGCCGTCAGCTGCTTCCCATTTATGTACAAGAGCATAACATTCCACACAAAGAGAATTTCACTGCGCTCAATAACTTTTAAAAGTTAGATTTCTATCAGCAAGGTCTAATCAAGCAGATCTGTCTAAGCCCTCCTTCTATGCGAGTATTGGCGAAGTACTCGAATCTTCCAGTTGTACATTCCATCAAATCCCCTCGATTCCACCCTTCTTTATGCTCCACAATAGCAAGTCACAATAACTCTAGACCTCTAGTTCATCCTTCTTCTTAGCGCGATGACAATGCCTACAGAGTACACTTTGCCCGGACTTGGTGATAAAGCATTTGTATTGCTATGGGTCTTTGGTTTCGATGTTGAATCTCAAAATTCTATGCCTGTAACCGTTCGATCCATCTTCCCATTTGGCTGTAGGGGGTTCTTAAATCACAGAAATCATTTCAGCACCGTGTGGTAGGTTCATAACAAAGTCAATCTTAGGTGTTGAATCTCTTTAAATCACACAAGAGACATACATGTACCCTAAGGTACCCCATAAAGAGTAATTCTGTGTTCCACTTCTGCTAAACTTTCGACATTACATAAACTATAAAAAGCTGATTTACGCCTACTAGAATCCACTCTTGGGAGGTCCTATTCAAACCAAACTGATCACTGTAACGCATTGAAAATATCAGCAATGGGGGTGGACAAATAATGACTACCCAAAACTCATCAATTTTCCTTAAAAGTCAGATTTATTGAGTTTCTGACAAAATCCAACCCAGATAGACGTCGAAAGGTCCACAATACTGAGACGCCATGAAATTTCCCAATAAATTGAGGTGGTCTATTGCCCAGTGGAACATTATGTGAGAATTAAATGCATGAACGCAAGCGCAGGCTATTTAAGTTGTCAGTTCCTTAAGAATGTTATTTTGCCGGTCGTTCTCTTCTTGGCTTCGTTTCTGGTGGTGGCATGGAGCGGGTAACATGCACAAGTTGGTCATTGTATGTTGAAATTACCGGCCTGGCCGTCCGGTATCAGTTGATTTAATGTGGTTAAGACTCATGCGCACGCGTACTCTCTGTGTCAAGATTTGCCAGATAACTTCCTAAAGATGTTGCGCTGTTGGTATTGAATTACATTCTGTTGCAGCTTCTGTTCTGTTCAGCAACGGTGTCAAGATCTTGATTAAAGGCGACGTGATTTACTGGTCTGGTCATTTTGTGCTGCTAAACGCAAATTTTATTACGGAATTCGTAGAATTTTGTGAAAATCCCCCGTTCTAGTGATGGATTACTAGAACGCTTCAAGGATAAGAATGGCTATTGCCAAGTAGTTCCCCAAAATTCACACTCAGCATCCAGCTAGACCCTTAATCCGTGCAACTAAAACATACGAACGAGATGAAGTGCTAAAGTAATTAAGGTAAGAAGGGCGGCTTAATCTGTCTACACCGGTACTGTCGGAATAAATTCCGTGAATTACCTTGTCTGGAACTAACAACAGATTTAACGCGTTCAACAGTTCAATGACTCCCACATAACAATTGTACAATTGTAGCATGTTACGTGTGCAATTAAAATGCGCACTTGGGCCCCGTAAAGGTAAATCGCTTTAAAAGGTGGCATTCATTTGGTGTAACATTTCTTGTACTGGCACCGTGAAGAGGGTAATGAAGGACACGGTGTGGAAAACTTATTACCCGATCTTATGGTGTGAATTGTACTGGATATGGCTATGGTTATGGACGTGTATCGAACAAAGGATCCTTTCCAGGGAGCATGATCAGCAGGGAACAAGATATAGAACCAGAACAAGCGATATCTCACCAGTGGCTATACAACACACACAAGTGATAAGAAAAAGTGAGGAAACTGTTGGAGAACGTTACTACCCACTGTTGCCACGAATTGTAAGTGTAATTGGTGTGGTCTGCTTCCTTGTTTCGCTGTTACCTCGAATAAGCGTTAAAATTAGAATTTCTGCACAACTCAATATGTTCCGGGCACTCTTTTATTGACCCTTTTAGTTTAGCTGGTCGAACTGAGTCGATACTGGTACACACTTGTACTACCCAAGATTGAGAACAATGACTTGTTTTTTGGTATCCGATTGATACGTAAAATTAATTTTTTACGGCAATGGTATAGAGCTCAAATTGCGCGTTTCTTTTAATTAATACTTACTTGCAGAGTTTATACGATAAACAAAAACCGATTTATTATTATCCGTAAATTTGGGTTTATAACAGGTTCTTAAATCGGTTTAACATTTCTCGTATAAACTCAGTGACTGAAATGACCACTTGGTTTGGAGGACAGAACTTTCGTAATTCTTTCTCTAATACTATGAGACTCAATCAATCATGCTTAAAGGGCTATGGAATGGTATACGTGCTAAAGTGCTATACACAACATTGAAAAAAGAGAAAGCTTTTGCTTTGCGCTTAACTAATATTCAATCGACTTTATTATAGTTGACGGTAATGGACAAAAATGTATGGGACTTGGTTTAGTTCCAGCCATAGAGAATAATAGTGTCGTTTGAAAGATAGACATAAGGGTATTAGTGTGCTACAAACCCTTCATCGTAGCATTTTTATAATGACGAGAAAGAATATTGTTTATGATAAACTTAATAATAACTTAACTTACACAAGGTTTTATTTTACTTGGACTAAGTTTTATTTAATTTGAACAAGGTTTCATTTAAATCAGACCAGGTTTTATTTAACTTAAAAGAGATTTCATTTAACAGAGAAATAATATATATATCGTTAACATGAATTTGTGTACCACATTTTGTGCCTACCTGTAACCTACGCCATAGTATCTTTTCCTTCTTCTCTAGTTTCAAATCAAATTCTATATACCACTTGAATCTGATTTTAGAACATTATCTTTTCACCATTAACAGTTTTTCTTAACTAATAACTTTTCTTTTTAGTAATTTCAAATCCCGCCCCCAATGAAATCTCAACGCAAACTTAATTTTTGTAACAATTATACCTACTTGAATATTATTATCCACCCATTCATTCCGTTTCTAATCCTCACAGCTCGTGTTTCAAATTAAGAATTTTCTTCTAATTAAGAATGGAACATGCAGAAACATTTTATTTATCTGAAGAGAGGTGCAATTAAACTGAATATTTACTCATCTTGACCACGCCCTTATTGCACCTATTACGGCTACCATCTTACGCACATTTCGTGACTTG
>QYTT01079534.1:0-21412 GCA_006980735.1 Dasypogon diadema
AATTAAAATAAATATTTTATTGAATTACCCTTTTGTAGTTATTTGAGAATCGCTACAATTTTCTAAAAACACCAATCCGCTAGTTTCCTCTTAGTCCTCGATCGAAGATCAACGTAATTCAGCCAATCGTAATGTGACGTGTAAATTTCTCTGTTTTCCGTTAATATTATGCTTTTTTACGTTACTTGATCAAAATCAAAATTTTCCTGACTTATTTCAAATCTTCAATTTTACCTGACCTAAGTATAACTGAATTGCCTTTTACACGAAATATGAGTCAAGTATAAAGTGTCACAAATAGGCAATTTCCTAAGGGCCTGGGTACTGCCAAGTGCACCGTACAAAAATAACTATAATAATCACAATCTACTTCTATGGCAGGACCGTAGTTATGTACATATTTGAAAATTCATAAACTAAGATTAAAAAAAAATAAAAAATATTGCCCTTGGCTGTCTGTGAAGAGTGAAGATGCCCCGATCTGGAACTCAGGATGAGACAGATTAGAAAGATGGTGAGAGGGGATGGAGTGGAGGTAACAAAATGAGAAAACTATTACAAAATCGCAAAACAAAGAACAGAATGATGACCACCTTCATCTGCCGAAGAGTATGAAAACATATCAACGATTTTATACATAAAGATTGTTTTTTGCAACAATGCATTTGTATTTAATAGTGTCTGCCAATTCTGATAAACCGTTTTGTAGACGAAGTACTTCCGGTATTATTACTTGATCTTTAAAAAATAAAAAGCTAAGCTGGCCTTATACCTTTGCTATAAAATGTAATACCCTTACACCGCGAAAGTTGAAAAATAACTGGTGGAAACAATTCGCTGTCGCAGTTTTGTATTCACACCATTTAAATGCACTTTTAAGGCAACAACAAAGAGAAATTAATTGTAATTATGCACCAGGAATTTTGCTACGTTGTAATATATTTATTAGCTGGCAATTTGTTAGAATTCTCTTAGATGAAACCCATTTTTCTTCTAAAACAGGTGTGGACGCAAATGGTTATCGTGGAGTATACGTCGCACTTATGTCCTGTCTATGACTTAGTAGTGGAAAAGTATCCCGGACAAACTAATTGAAGAAAACAGTAGGGCTCCGTATAGACTTCGTGTGGAAACTTTTAGTTTCTATACACAAAAGAGCAGGAATTTCCTTGCTGAATGATGTATACAAACAACGATCTTGTAGCAGCATCGTACTTCCTCATTTCCCACGCAGATTCCCGATGAATATCTGTATGGTTTCAAGGAAGATCAACAGTTCATCATGCGTCAAATTATGAAGAAATGCAGGAAGGTACATCTAATCCACTATGTTTTCGTGGTTTTTAGGAATCCATATGATAGCACAGATGGGCTGCCCTGACCCGGTGGGAATAATCAGAATAAGTGTGAACTAGAAATTTCAAATTTCAAGGGTTCCCAACATAGGTAATTTTAGAAAATTGGAGAAAATATGTTAAAAAGGAAAAATCTCCAGAATTCTGCAGGATCAGCAAAGACCGTACGGAAGACGCTATAATCGGTGATAATGACATCTATTTCACAAGACTTTTGAGCTATATCACCTGCGTCGGCATTTCTAAATCAAAATATACCAACATTAAACTCTCCCACTAGTGAATTTTTAAGTCCGCTCAGTTGGCTTTCACACTATGTACAATTATCCGAAAACATTACAAAATTCTTCATTAATTTATACATTATCCCTTAGATTGCAATACAAATTTGACATGACATATGAGAGGATTCTATTATTTTTTACTCGGATCATCCTGAATACCCACAGTTTCTTGGAATTTCTTCCACATATATTTCGCACTCTAGAAATACTCATAATGTTCATTTTTAAAAGCCAAATATTCTTCTGTACTAACTGTAACTATTGGAAGTTCTATACGTTCCCTCTTGTTTACTAGAGCTTCGTTGTGCTGTAGAAGTTCCCAACCGTAGTGTATAGCAATTATGGAGGGGACCATGACGATTGCCACTAAATTCCGATTAACAAAGGATTTGTTTTTAAGGTCACATTTATCCTTATAAGATGGCATTTTGTTACTTAATAAATTTTTACTGTCCACTAAAATAAAAACTCTTTCCCTTCCAAGATTTTCCGTCAGATGTTCTTTGTTCAGCTAACGCACAGCAGTAGTCCCGTTACATTAAACAGTTTAAACGCCATCTGGCCCGACTTAGTATTAACTATTAGGCAGAACAGTTTATAAGTTCTAAATTTTTATAAAATTATTTGACAGAAATGAATGTTTTCTATTTATCCCGCAGAACATTTTAAAACTTTTTACGCATATTAGCTATCCAACAAGATAAAAAAATGCCCAATAAGTAGAAAAACTTCTGAACAAAGTTAAATAATTACCAACAAGGAAAACTCATCATAATTTAAAACTTGTAGAGATTCGGAGGCCTTATTTAAAAATGTTTGACGATTTTCTTTTCTTTATTGCTGATTATTAGAATGAACACAAACTTTTAATTTAAAAAATTTTTCATTACAAGCATTTGTTTTGTTTTTCATTGATTTTTAACGCTGCCTATTCTTGTCTTTTCACAAAATAACAGAAAAAATCCTCGATAACGGTTCACTTTTGCCAGGTGTACTTAGGGGTCATTTAATAGCTAATAACCTCTCCTACAACCCGTTAATGGGATCGTGACATCCCTGTATAAAAACAATGAGGTACTGCCATTGAATTCCCTTCAATTTACTTGCATTGCCGCTGCAATATTTTCTAGTGCTAGTGATTCAACTATTTTATAGGTTTTCTCGGAATCTCTTAATTGTTGTTGGATCAAATTCGAAAATCTTCCGAGAAATCTATTAATCAACAAGTTGAACTCAATTTTATCTTACCAGGCTAAGTTAGCTCTAGGGAAATTTTTAGCAAATTGTCTGGAATTTTTGCTAAAATCAAGGCAAGTAATTGTTCAGTGTAGCTATGACAATATTTCCCCCTCATTTCTGGAGATGGAGTTTTTCTTGAATTACGATTTTTTGGCTACTTAAAGTGTCTCTAAAAAAACAAAAATTGGGAGTTCCAATAGAATTTAATTTTCCATCAGTTTTGTCCAGGTGGTTTACACATTCGAAATTGTTTCTGATTGTGAACTTGAGTAAGTTTAATTATTTATGATAATTTCCTAGGTTATATATATTTTTGGTAAAGCATCTTCTCAGCTTCTAATTATTGTGAATTTTATTCAAGTCGCCTGCATATTTAAAGTTATATTTGATAATGAACCCATTTGCATCTAAAGCTTAAATTTTGCAGGCCTTTAAAAAACAGTTAGCAGCACAACATATAAAAAGATAACAAATGATAAAAATACGCATTTTTTAATATTAAAGAGCTCAGAACAAAAAAGGAATACGAAATGTCCTTGTTACTTGTGATCCTATGTTATTTTATTTCATAGGTTACAGAAACCTCACCATGAGTTTTATATATTCATTATATTACGCCGTTTTTATTTATGTTAACATTTAATATAATAAAAAGATGTAATATTTTATTTATGAACTTCAATTGTACGTGAGCATTTTGCTACTTTTGTTATCTTAATTTTTCGTCGATAGAATTTTAGTAAAATATGTAATATAGGTAAGAAGCCGTCTTAATTTCTTGTCTACTACGTGTGTGAGGGATGTCATTGGAAATTCATGAATTTCTCTTTGTTACATTATTCTTTCATTGGTTCAATGATGGAAATGTTACGCTGTTCTATTTTGTTACTTTGTTCTGATAAGCATATGAAGACTTTCGCTCAATAGTAAGAAACAAACACGATGAATCAGAAAACGTAAATTTCTATAGTACAATACCTTCTGAATTACCTTGTCATTAACAACATTGCTATGTCATGTTAATGCTAGCGACTTCTATTATTTTTCGATGAAATTGTTCATCAGTTATTCGATTTCCTACTGGGGAAACTACATGTAAAGTGAGAGGCCGCACTATGCACCATCAAGCTACTTCTTATAAATCTCTTAACGCCAAACTTCACAGATGGATACCTATTAGTTCTTAAGGGGGTATTCTAGTTCCAATTTCTTTAGTAAAAGTAAAAGAAAAATGTTAAAGTTTTTGTATCTTTTTATTTTCTTAGGGCCGAATATTTAGAAAAATAAAATTTCGAATTTCTTTTTCTACTCAAAATTATTAAATATGTTCTAATATGAGGATGTACGAAAGACACCTCAACGGTTGGCAAGTTTCTGGATGTCCAACAACTGTTCTGAAAGTAGAAATTAATGTCGTATTCGAATTTTCATACCTGTCGTTATTGTGTGAACCACGTTCATCCACAAAGAATATTAATTGACCAAATGGCGATCAGGAAAATTTAAAATTTTGAATTTCAACTTTACCTTATAAAAACGAGGGCAATGGAAGGGTGTGGATGACTGTAGTTCACACGATAACCATATGTATGGTAAATGTTTATGTTAAATTTCATCCCGGTAGGACAAAGCATTCTCTCGAAATCTTGCCAACCCGTTAAAAAATTCCGGCTTCGAAAAAAATGAATTTAAAGTTTCTTTTTTAGTTTAAATAACAGTAAATTTTCAAGGGATAATCTTTAATCAGCACTACTTACTTAAAGCCTGGTTGCTGAGCTCCCGCTCTCCAATTATCCGTCCTAGTTTTGTGAGTGGAAGTTGTTTGTTGCTCGAGCTTCCACTTTGGCCTTTCTTTGTCACGGGTGATGAAAAAATCATTTGTTGCCGATTCGAAACCCCAATAAGTGGTAAATTTTCAGTATAGATCGAAAACGAAATCTTTCATTAAAAATAGCAGTAGTCAAATATGACGCGATTGGTATGATTTTGGGGCTGTAGTGAAGATGTTTCGGAGCGATGTCCAAATCAGCGAATTCAAACTTTCATTATTGTTTTGAGTTTGTGCTCCGGAATAGCGTTCTAATAAACCATCCGCGGCGCTGCACTGATTACCCCAGAACTTTCGTTTCTTTCGTCGATTACTACGCCCATTACTTTGTTTAGACCTTTTTTAAGCTATTTTATTGTAAAAAATTCACACTACTTCATTAAGTTCACTAAATAACACTTAAACGCTTCTTCGCTGACAAACAACAATCGGTTGAAATATGAATTCAAGCCACTATAACTTCTTCGTTTATGGGAATTTTCAAAAATAGAAAAATTTCTTTCGGTATTGTTGACGGTTCAATAATTACAAACAAGAAATAAGAAAAGAAACTATAATTGGCTTAGACCAATTATAAATATTTTCAATTTTAATCAAACGAAATTGTTTGAAATTGCTTTTCAGAAACATTTAATAGGATGGAGAAGTGTAAATTGATTATAAATTTTATAGCATTTATCTCAACGAACCTACGATATTGACACGAATCGAACCAGCTACCTCCCCATTTTCGATCGGGTGCTCTTACCATTACCACTGCGCTACCCAAGCGGCTGCTCTTTCTCGTGCCAATCAACAGCCTCTCAGCAACCCTAAAGACGTATGTATTCGCCATCTTATAAACATTCCCTGACATTTACAAAATCTTGTCCGCCATTTTGAATTTCAAAAATTCGACTCCAGTTTTGAAGTCAGCGACTTCGAAAACCTATATGGGCGTATTTTCTTGACAATCGCAGTCTTTTAAAAAAATTGACATTTCCAATCGCCAAATTTGGTCTGCTATCTTGAATTTGTAAAAGTCAATGTTAAATTCGTGATCAGAAACTCTAAAGACGAAATTTTGTGAATACTCTGTTGACATTTATAAAATCTCGTCCGTCATATTGGATCCGCCATTTTGAACTTCAAAACTTTCCAGTTTTCCAATCAGCCACCTCGAGAATCCATATATGCATATTTTCATGACGATCGCAAAAACCTTTGAAAAAAATTTACATTTCCGACTTGAACGGGGAATCTTTAATTAATAATTAAACCTCTCATTTGGCAGCCGTCTGAAGGGGTTACCCTTTTTGGTTTATTTTTCTGAATACTTTAGTTTGCTAAAATACTTGTGTGTCGAATTTTATCCACCTATTTCGTGGCGTTTTCGTTTTAGAAGAAAAAAATCGATTTCATATTTCATATTGCTGGTGATTTCATATGGCAACCCTATGAAAGAGATGTCCAAATTGGGTTATCTTTGAACTTGATCTAAATCACAGACAGACGGACAGACAGCGGGTCGCATACAAAGTTTTTCTACCTACGCGCACTAACTAGATCTTTTTCGATGCTCTGTAGGTTAGGGGTTTCCTGCTATAATTCCGCTCATACTAAAAATTTTTGTAAAAAATCTTGGGAAGATATTTTAGGGACTATAAGGATTAAAAATTGGTAATAAATAAAAGTTCATCCTTTTCATCCACAAAACTAGAATACCCCTTAAAGATTTTCAAAAGGAATTCCAAGTTTAAACATGACTTGTATACAAGGTGATCCTAAATGGTCGGTGAACATATCACTCTGGTGACATGATCTTCGAAAGAGAATCCTTAGTCTGGTATACAGATGGATCTAGGTTGAAATAGAAAACAGGGGTAGGGATTTATGGTGCCATCAGTAGCACCCTTCATTAGATTTTGTTCTCTCTGAGGGTGTTCAAAGAGCCAAGTACAGAAAAATCACAATAGCTGGGAAACAAAGGACCAGGCAGAATACATATTCTAGGCCTAAGTTAGAAGAAGAAGAGGTTTATTACTTGTTCGCAACAGAGGAGGAGTTTGATACTCTCGCTCAATAAGATTGAGTTGAAAAACATCAATGGCCTCCTCACTGGACATTTGAAGAAAATGGATTTTATTGAGCACGATTGATACCGATTCTGATTGAAAGATATTAAGACGACGCAGCATATGATTTGTAATTGCGAAAAGCCCCCTCGAGAAGGTATTTACAACGCTTACGGAAGCTATGCAACTGTTATCAAAGAAGATAATAAGTTATATTAATAGAGTCCGTTTCCAATGGATAGTTAGGTCGGTCACAAAAGATCTCTTCAAATTGTTGTGGGTCTAGGGCCTATGGGCCGGATATTCTCAAATATAAGATAATAATAAATAATAATACTGGATTCCTCAGCTCCAATTATGACTAACATTATGTATAGTCGAGTCATTTCTTAACCGAAACGCCCGAATTCAACACCACTCAGATTCATAAATTTATGGGATTATATGAACACATTTATTCTGGAATCGATTAATTATATGATTTTTGTTTTCACGTTCATGTTCACGTGAGTACACGTTGTGGTGAATTTTTTTTTAAATCATTACAGCAAATTAATATGCAAATAATCTTAACATTTATTTAATTAATCGATTAGTTAAACAACTATTTAATTAAACGATAAACAACGAATGAAAAAAGACTTGCTATGTTTAAAAAAGAGTAGAATTATATTTGCATAAGAATGATGTCAAATATCAACAAATTATGATATATATATGTATATATGGAAATATATAATTCTTTTTTACTACTAATTTTAATTGTCAGCAGTCCAAAGGCAACTGCTGCTTTTTTTGTTTTTTTAAATAGCATTCACCTTTTCAAAGTATACATTTTCTTTTTTACCTTGATTCGTAGGAAAATGCTGAGATGTGACGTAACACCTTCCTCGTGGATATTAATTGCTTAGCACTGATTTTCAAGAAAATCATATCTTATGCACTCTTTCGTCTTAAGTTGAAATTGAAGCTTTCATAACGCACTGTTCCTTCTTTTACTCGGTCTTTAAGCAATTGATATGCTTTTACCAGAGTAAATTTACTGCAGTTGTAATAGTGTTACTGGAGGTGGAACGTGGAAGCAATCAAACCAGCGCAACGCTCAAAACTGAAGAGATCTTCAAGTTTAGTTTCACCTGAGCAAGTTAAGACGCCGGTTGTAACTTAATAAAGTTTGACTCTTGAAATATTTCGTGGTAAAGGGGTAAACAGTGACCTAAATTACAAAATTCGCGATCGGTGTTTATGGCTGGACTTTTTGGTTTCTCAATGTGAAGTGTATCGTTGTATTTTGATATTGATCACAGTGCTGTGTTAAATTAATACTGGTATATATATTTTATTATATCGTTAAGTTGTTATGTAATTGTCATTCACATTGCCTGAATTTATCTCGAATATTTGGCGTTGCATAATGTGGTGGTATTAATGCATGCAGTTATTACCAATCAACCTGATTATTTTGATCATCGCACTTACGCATTACCTTATTTGGGCAAGTGTAAAAATTATGCTCCACGTCACTATTACATGATAATAATAAATTTTAAGAAAACATCAAAGGATAACATAAATCCACTCTTTGTTTGAGTTCGTGAAAAGTTATTCAATCTGTTTATCTTTTAATTAACGACGTCAGCTTTGACGCTTTTGAAAAATAGGACATAGCGATTAGTTAATTGTTGTGCATATTTACTCTTTTCTTCACTTGCATAATTTCCATTTACAATTCTTCTCTTTGACTCATTGTAACGACTCGACTTAAGTAACATGTTACTTTTTGGCTTAAGGAAAGGTTCATAAAGAGTTACGTACAATTAGATAGATTGAACGCTAGCGTATTTCTTTGTAAACGAGACGAAATTTCATTGTATTTTTCTATTTTTATGCTAAAGCTGTTTAAAATAGCTTCTCCTAGGTCTATGACCATTGACATCTCCACACTTAATATGTGAAGTAGTAAATCACACCACTTAGCAGGTTATAGTCACACTTTATATGCCAAGTGCTTGGACTGTTCTATTTAATTATTTTCATTGAGAGAACAGAAACAGAATTCAATAGAGTGCAATTTTTTAAATGAAATACTTTGATTTTTTATTAGCTATTACCAAATGAAAATTGTTGAGATAGAATTAAAATAAAAGACCTTGAAAATTAAGAAATATTTCGTGGTCTGACAAGTGGGGTTACTTAATATTTGTATGCAACAATCCCAACATATCAAAATACAATGAATTAATTAATTACCAGGTTTTGCGTCAAAGTCTTGTCATTTATTTTACTTTTTCTCTAGCCAGTTTCTAAATATGAACAAACTTGTTAACATATCAAGCTTAAAAACAAGACAGTAAACAAAAATATTACGAATTTTATAATATTGCTAATTTAGTCATACAATATAGTTTAACATCTGCTGTAACCCGAAGTAATGAACTTTTTCTGAAATGGTCCAAATGCTTGCTTTTAAATTCGTTTTGAACAAAATTAATAACTATGAAAATAAGGAAACAGCAAAACTGTCACTTCATTAAATATGTATTTCGTTTTTATTTCTGGGTCATTTACATTTGCAAGTGGGATTGCAAAAGAAAGAAAACATTTTGCATTTATTCTCTTTTAATGTGTTGAAAAGCGCTAAAAAAGATGTTGTTTGACATTTTTAAATTATATAATATTATATACTCATATTTGAGTATTAAAAAGGAAACGAAATTGGGTTATAATCTGGATCTTACAGTAATTGGTAATTTCAGCCAACTTTTTAATAACATTAGATCATATTTTTAACTCCCCCGTTAAAAAATTAAAAACAAAATTATTCATTCGACAGGAATTTCTTTGAAAATTTAACCATTAGGTAAATTTATTTTATTTGCATCTCGTGATTTAATTTAGTATCAATGCTTGTAGAGAAGTAGTTTGCGGGATTTTGTTGAGCTTGAAAGAATTGATAAAAAATTTTGTCGCAATGTACGAGTTATATTGAGGAAGGTGAGAAAAACATAAAAATAAGTGACCTTAAGTTAGCCAGTGAACGAGAAAATATTATTAAGAATAAAATTAGTGATTCTACAATAAAATGAACCATTAGAAATTCTAGATATCATTTCAAGTGTTCAAAGAAGGAAGTCGTACATAATAGCCGCCAGTAAAAAGGAAGGACGTCACGAATGTAGCAGTTTTCAAAAATAGAAGTGCCGACTTCTAGAAGGACATATTCTTTCCATATATAATATAATATTTTGTATGAAATGGACGGAATTTTATGCGCAAAAAAACTAATTTTTAATCTCGACAAATAAACACGGTGGTAGATCAGCTATGATTTGGAGTTATTTTGCCCTTAATGGAGTTTTAAACTTCATAAATGGCACTATGGATCAATATTTCTATTTAGATATTTTAAGAGGAAATTTAGTAGAACCCCATGCTGAATACTTGGGAATTTTGAGGTACTTTCAGTTTTTTCGGGATGACTAATCCTAATCGTACAGCACAAAACTGCCGTTTTTGGGATATATATCACTGTCCACATGTCATTAAAATATCTGCTCAAAGTCCCAACTTTAACCCCATTGAGAATTTGTGGGCGTAATTGGAAAAGCGGACACGGTAAAAAGAAAGCCTAAGGATTTTCGAGATAACTGATCTTGAAGGTTTGATCGTCTTTTAGGATGAAGGCCATGAATCAAAAGTTTAACTAAAAGGCATTTTGTGTAATTAGAAACTTTAGGAGGTGTTAACCTAAAAAATGTACCCAAAAATAGAAATCCTCTCGCCCGTCGGAAATGATCCTCCATATTCCGCAGAAATTATGACTTGTCTTGACGAGATTCATTATACCCTACGAAAGTTGTGTGCCTAAGTGCCAGGTACCCTGTAAATCACGATGAGTGATTTGAGTTTGGCTTTTCTGTGTGTTTACTAGAGGCTATCGTCCCAGTTATACTACTTCTGCAGCCTGTAGTCTACCGAAAGTAATAGCGAAATTAAATGCTTTAACTGGTTTAGCACAAATTTAATTATGGAAAGTGATATAGTATACCTACCTATTTTATCATTTTTACATTTAAAGCTCGGCAAAAATAAATTAATCTTCTTTTTCGGCATTGGTGTTGCTGCAGCAATTCAAGTAAGTAAAAATCGTGTCCGTCAATTTTATTATTGTTTTTTCGGACGAGTTATATCTTCATGTTTTTTATTTTCGACTCTACCTACTCCTCTACCAATTCCCATATATGTCGTGGATCTGTAAGGATGACAATTCTTCTCGGTTTCTTTGCATGATGGTTCTGCCTCCAGTAGCTTGGTGACGTAACCGCTTCGAATGTATATTTTTACTTTAATCCGTCATAAGTAAAAACTAAATGAAAAAAGTCCAACGAATTAGTCTACATAAAATAATTAGTCACCTGCATATTTGCATGATCAAAGAATTTTACTTCCGCAAGCTAGAAAAACGTTTATTTTAATAAAACTCATAAGGTAACCAATCTTCGTTGGTGACGTAGGTATCATAATCAATATTTAATTTTATGTGACACATTATCTTGAGATAACTCGCATTTAATTATGGATAAATAGCAATGTTTAATCAGTAGTCTTTGAAAGATGGGTTCAGATTAGAATAATAATAATCGACCAAGGTCACAGTAGCAGATGAGTAAATTTATCTCTTTCTTGACGAATGTTCCGATTAGGTTACTAGTTAACGTGGTTTTTAAACCACACAACTGTTCCAGCACTCAATGGCTTCTGAAGATTACTAAGTTGTCAAATTTTATATATATTTAGTAGCCAAATGTAATCTGAAATTTCATTTATTCAATTCTTTTGTGTGTTGTGTTTTGAATTATTATGAATTTGGAAATCTATAAATACCTGGAGTTACGCTTTAATATTCAGAATGATTAATAAATATTGCTTAGGAATTGTGTTCAACTCTTTTTATTACGGAAAATATAATTACTTTTACTTTCAAGCTCGCACCTTTTTTGTTCATGGCTTGAGTGTATCCAATAGCCAATATCCGCTCTACGAGCTGTCTTAGACATTTTAAGATTGAGCTTTTAAATCATTTCAAATTATCTACCTCTTGTCTGACAGGCATGCGTGACTTCCTTCTTCATTTTTTTTCTCTTTTTATATGTGCTATTTATTTATTTTTATCTTTTTGGGAATAGAAAGAGAAATGTGTGCTTGATGTACGAAATTATCCAGTGTTTAATTATCCTGATACATATATTCTAATTGATGGACTAGTTTTCTTATTATGACGTAAGTAACTACGATAGTTGTGATTTTATTTTTGCCCATAAACATTACTGTTATTTAATATTTTTTATACGTGAAAAAAATAATTATTTTTGATTGAGAGAATCTTGACTATTATTCAATGAAAATTCTTAATATTTTCGTTAGTGTCACTTATAACACACATTCCATGTGAAGTCACCTTAATAGAACAGCGTACTGAGTAATAATATTGGTACGAATGGCAAGATAAAAGATGGACGCCTTTCTGAAACTAAATTATAATTCGGGTGGTGGAAAATTTCAGATTCAATCCTTTGCTGAGACGAAATTCAATAGAATCAAATACCAGGCTCTTTGTTTGATCCTCTATCAATTCAATCAAAATTGATCTTCCATTACAAATGTTTTAAAAACTAATATAACTTGCCTTAACAATTGGTATCCAGATAAATCGCTGCGCTCTGTGTAGGACTCGAACTCACGCCCAAAGAGGAGGAAATCTGCAGACATGCGTCTCAGCCCGCTCGACCATCGGTGCATTGCATTTCAGAAACTTGCTGATTCCTGGTCTTCTGGAGGTGTTCTATTCTGCAGCTGATGGACAAACAGATTTTTCTTCCAGCTGAAAGAGGTCGGTTTTGTGCCTAATTCCAAAGAAAGGAGATTTGTGGAAGACGGAAACTGAAAGCCAGAAATCTTGCGCAATGAAATTTCAGAAAGAATAGACGCCTTCTGGTGAATTGTTCAATGCCATGCCACTTGAAATCCATGCCGGTGTATGAGTTCCCAATGTTCTCAGTATTGACAACAAATTGCAAAGATCTTTCATATGTAATTTACTCGTAAAACGACATAAAAAAGAACAGTGTTTTGATCATGTGTGATAACTCAATGAGGAAAATCAATGGCTGCAAAACTCAATATTCACGGAAGCAAATTGCTTCCTTGTGTTTGGTGAATATCCATGGTGTGGTTCAGTTTGGATTGCTTAATGTTGGGGAGACCGTTACTGCGGACGTTTATAGTGATCAATTTGACCGATTAATTGTCCATTACAGAAGACCATACTGCTTTGATTAACAGAAAACGTATCATCCTCCTACATGATAACGATAAATCAGATACTGCGAGGATTACACAACAAAATATTAGTAAATCACTTCAACAGCAAAGTTGAGAACCCCAGTTTTCGCAATTTGAACATAAAGCTACGAATACAGATTTGGGCACAAAACTACATACAATAGATTTGTTTATTTTAGTCACTATGAGATCCCACGCGATCGAAAGTTTGTCCTTGACATTTTCATGACAAAAGCAAAACGTACAGGAAATTATTTCCTATTGAGCGCAAACGGCATAGAGAGCTGTGTCCAAAGTAATTCTTGGTATCATTACGATATTTCCAACGTTCACACCAGTCAAAATCGAACAGTACGGAATTGATTTCTCAATTTTTTGCATAACTAATCGGGTTCCATTACATAAACTGCATTAACACAAATATTTGAAAGTATCATAACAATAGTTAGTTCCTTCTTTCAATATTAATTTGTGAGGCGGTAATCCAGAAAATTTTAATGGGGCCATGTATTTGTGTCGATATCGAAGCGTTATTTCATCTTCGTCTGTGCCATCCCTGTTCACAGCTGTTGCCCAACTGGGCCCTTCACGAATTATCTCCTCGCAAGGTAATCTGGGCAATACTTACAGATTCAGTTTGTTTCTGGGTGCGAGAAGAACACGTTTCTTTGATGAATCTTTAGTGAGAGGAATGCTATATACATCGCTGTGGGTAACCCAGTCATCTGAGCATATTTCTTGAGGAATTATTAGCCCTTCAGTAATGCCATTTCCAATTAATTTAATTAATAGTACTGCAATATATATACCTAATATTTTCCATGTGCATCCCATAGTAGAAAAACGTAATTCCTCTCAATAAACTTCAATTCACGTAATCTTTGGCAGATAATTTACGTACTATTTGATTTTTGGATCCGTTCCAAGTCTATTATTTGCTTTCACCTGAAAATGTTGTTTTACCATCGAAACTTTGTTTTCAAGCAAATCGGCTCGGTACAAGTTTTTTAAAGAGCCCATAAAGACCTTTGATCTCAAAATATTATACTATGACCGGAACTTCGTTTTTGTGCAAAGTTTTAAGAAAATTGAGTTCAAGATTTTTCAGAGGGCCGGAAAATATTAACTTATCATTGAAGTTACGCATGCACGCCATGTTTCAAGAAAATATGCCCAGTAGAATTGGGCCAAAAATTAATTTACATTTTTAGGCCATTTCCCAGTAGAACTCGGGTTCCATCCTCCATGCCAATCTCACTTGCTTGGACCTGAAAATATTTTCATCCGGAACTATGCAGCAACTATGCATGCGTGCATATGCCAAGTTTCAGGAAAATTCTTTTGCTAGAAGTGGGTCAAAAATTGTTCTCAAGATTTGACCCAGATAAAATTTCTAAGCAAAACAAACAACAATGTAAAAACGAAAAAGATCTCCACATGAAAAGTATCTTTTTTCGGCAATTTTACACTTAATATAACAGAAAAAAAATTTTACATTAAGCGAATTTTAGCAAAACATATCTTGATTTATTAGCTCAATAATAATAGTCGGCGATCTCATCAGTACAGCGTAATACTGGCTTTACCTGTTCTATAGATACAATAATTTGAATTTCCTCTTTGTGTCTGTACGGCTGATGAGATCATTGGCTTTTGCTGATCCAATAAAATAAAAGTTTTTTTTTCGCGATTTATCGGAAGAGTCTTCTTCCGATTTACCAATCGGAAGAAGATTTCAGATAAACTAAAAAACCTAGAACCAGTTTTAGCTGGTTAAACATTTTTGGAATTACTATTGGTATAATTTTATTTATAAAAAAATTATGCTCATCATACTCATTATGAGAATCTCACTGGAATAATAAAGAAAACAATTTAAAAACTAGTAATTATCTTGCTTTGAGGGGAACTTAAGGCCGCGAATTTTTTTTCGATTTTTAAATACAATAATTTCTGTAAATTAGTAAAGTATATATATATATATAATTTCTTTTCCTAAAATTTGTTATCGTATTTTTTACTTGCAATGTTACACAAAGTGGATCTATCTAGAAGAGATATTTCATCATAAAGACTTCACCTCTGCTTATCATTATGTCTTAAAAATATTTTTTGAGTGTAAGGGATTTGAGTATTAAGGGGTTGAAATTAAGGGGTTTTCGGATATCCCGAAAGAGTAATAATGCCAAAGTCTATAAAAAAACCCCCAGTAGATATATTTAAATTTACAAAAAAAAGCTTTGGGGCGCTTATGTCTTATTTTAAATTTTGAATTCGTCATTCAGAGGTTAATAGATTAATTTTAAATGGGTCTCGATTTCTATTGTTTTGGTATTTATATGGGGGGCAAAACTACGGCTGCAATCTATCGAGTATACCGTTAAATCTTCTTCTTCTTCTTGTTTTCCTCTTTTTAAGGAAACCAGAGATAAGCAAAGACTGTTGATAACTTGAAATTAATCGAATATTCTTTTTTTTATATTACCTTGAATTTGCGATTCATGTACCATACTTAAGTTGAGGTCTTCCATTGATGTGGCAATGTGCTCTGACTACATTTGATCTGCTCTTTTTAGCTTCCCGCCCTCTATGTAAAGGCTTTGTCCGCTCGCCCCAGTGCCCTCGCTACTTGAGATGACGGCCTACTCTCCGCTCAATATAATAAAAGAATTATTTTATTATTTTGAAGCATATCAAAGAGCAATATTTGAACAATATTTTGTGAAATTTTCATTTAAAAATTTTGAAAATTCAGCCGTTGGGACCTAGTTTTCGGAGATCCCTTAGAAAAAAGTATCGTCGCGGTGGTCAGGATAACTCATGATAGCTTTATCTAAAATCAAAAAACCAAATATTTTTTGTTAGCAGATGAGTATAGGTATTGAACAAAGGATTTAAAAAAAATTAAATTTGAATTTTTGGGAGAGTTGTATGCAAAAGAGTACAATTTTTGGTCAAATCAACCCCACGTATTGCCTCGTAAAATGAGTTGTGATCAAAGAAAACAAAAAGCCTTCGTTAAATACCTGGACAGTCTTATCTATTAGAAGTGTGCAATAAGATCGGTGCATTAGTTTTTGAGAAATCGTGTCCACCGACTTCAAAAATGGAGTTTTGAGAAAAAAGCGGTTAAAGTTTTAGGTATGAATAAAACGGAGGAACAATTTTTTTTTAAACTTACATAGCATCGCCGATTTCAGCTCTATAAAGCAAAGATATTTAAGACATTTAATAAAGGTAACCTCAAAATACGAGAGAAGCAAGCGAGAAAGACAGACAAACAATAGCCAAGTAGCTGTCCCGATATACCTGCGACGCACCCGGTCGGTCGAGCATAATAAGAGGACGTTCCAAAGGCTCTCTCTCCTGGAGTTTTATTCCGATTGACTTGAAACTTTAGGAAAATATTCTTGACATATTGTACTATTAAATAAAAAAAAAATAGATTTTTTGAAATTTCGAAACCCATGTAACAACCCCTTAAGGAAAACAGATGGGCTGGCATCGCTGTGTAGGTTTATGTTCTGATGGTGCAGAAGCTATGACGAGAAAATGGAGGGGTTGCAATTAAAAATTAAAGCTACGACTAAAAAGTTGGATTTGATGAAAGACGCAGTATCAAAAAAGGGGGGACTTTTTCCAAATTTAGAATGCTTTTTTGTTGACAATGAAATTAAAATCAATCTTTAGGTTATCAGTTGAATTAAATGCCACTGTTTTTAATGTTAGTTCAAAGTTTTGAGAAATATTTCAGTGAAAATTATTATTATTAATATAAATCAATTAAGTGTTTGCTTTCATTCACGTCGACATATTTATGTGAAACTTTTTTGCAATTTGCATGGAGCATTTTCTAGTCAAAAATATAAATTACCTATAAAGTGGTGGGTGATTTCGTCACATTTCAGTTACATGGTATGGAGAAAATGAAGGTTAAGAACCACAACAGTGGTCCCACAGCAAAAAATTTAACAAGTATTGTAATATACTAAATCTTCGCGTTACTTTGTTTTCAAACCAATGTTGGAGATACCGGATATTTCGACCTATTGTAAGTGACCCGATTGCCGCTTTTAAGACCCGATAACCGGCTCAATTGATCTTTCGAGAAGATGCTGCTCTGTTCGAAGATAATCTATGTTAGAGCGTCCGTCTCTTTCCGGTCTATTCGGTCGGGTGCTCTGATGCTTCACTGTACTGTTACTGCTCATAATCAAATGTAGTGGGACCGGTTTCGAATTCTACCAGCATCCATCATTCGACTATTTTAAAAATAATTAGCATGTTGTAAAGGTAGTAAGAAACGAATAAGCTTCATTGGCAGTAGATATGATCCTATGCTAACGATTGCTATTATTATATGTTGCGCATTAAAAACTTGTAAGGATGTCTTAAAGAAAAGTAGCAGAAAACTGTCATCTCTACAGATTGAAATTTTAATTATGTAATAGAAAACATTTTGTATGAGATGTTCAGTTGCTCAAGTAACCGGTTTTGCAAATTATATTTTTATCGTTCTAAGTTTATTAAATATACAACACAGTATGCACAAAGAAGGCCACTAAGTTAATACTATCTGAGTTTACCAATAAATTTCAATAATATAAATTATTTGAAGGCAGACATGGAATCAGTTGATATTAGTTACCTACTAAATAAATAATGAATTTCGTAAATTACAAGCCACAATTGCGGTTGTTTATTCATTTTTAAATAATGGAATTTTGTTATCAGTGTAAGTAGACTAATGGAAAGACATCCACTCACATGAAACCTGGAATAATTGATTTTCAAGGTATTTTTATTATTAATTCTCTCCATCTAAAGTATCATAGACATATTTTCTGTTCGATCATTTTTGGGAAATACAATAGTCAGCGGATCGGTGCGTATAATCGCAAATATATCATATATTTCAGTAATTATTATCATCGCGACTTAGAATATATCATGCAATAATAACTACATACAATAATATCTTCATAATGGTATACGGTTTGCAAATATGTATGTATATAATGATTTTTTTTACAAATTTTCGCTTCCGTATATTTGATAATAGGCTGTTTTAGGTATTCAAGTACGGAACGGATACAATATCAAACGCCCACACGGCTAATTGGAATGAAAATTCCGATTCAAATAATTATTTAGTATTTTAAATGAAACATTGTTTAATATCGCCATAAAATTATACAAAATGATTTTCTATTAAATCGCTTAATTAGCGTAATTAAATTCCACTCTATTTCACTTTTAACTCCAATGATAACCAGTTATTCTTACTTTGTAGCAGTGAATCTAGCGTCGACACTCATGAGGAAAAAGGTTTGACTAAATTGTAAAAATAAATGTTTTGATAGCACTTATATCGTACTTGGGTTGGATTTCATGCAATAACGAATTCATCGTAAATGGTGTCAGTGCAATGGTCATTGAGTGTCAGGTAAATAAAATTTTATTTTGATTTTTTATGGAGTATCAAAGCAAGGGGACACCACTTGATGTTCCAATACAGTTTTAACGTAAGATAGGAAGGGAAGAGGAGATATTAGGAAACTGCGTAAAGGTGAATAATAAATCGTCGCGACTTATTTTCTACATGTACAAAGTTCTCATCAAGAAAGATAAACGAAGTTATATCTTGTCTCAAGGACGAATGTATATGTGTGTAACACGCATAGTAATTAAACATGCAAGGAATCAGGCTAGAGATTTCGTTCGACCTATTAATTGTTGAAGATTTGCATCTAGTTTTCTTCCTTAATCAAATATCTGCGCTAGTTTTTTCAAGACATTATCTGATTTTTTTTGCATACATATATGATTTCTTTCCAGCAATATTTCACATATCGGGATTTTAATAAAGTAATCAAGGAACTACTACTTAATGCGGCTGCCGAATGGAACCATATTTTTGTGCTTAATTCCATTCATGAGAAGTTGGAGTATTTTATCGCAAGGAGTCAAATATCCTTATGAAAAATTTCTTCCAATCAAAACACGTTTCATCTTTAACGCTAAACGATCCTGATTCATTGCCAGAATTTACGAGTTATTAGCACGTCGTAGCATTGCCTTTATTTGATGGAAGCTATTTCATGTATCCGAATTATGGAATTAACTTCGTAGCCTGCGTAACAGGGTCAATTCTGAAGTCCACAGCTCTAAAAGAGTTTTTTATTTCCAATATTTAAATCCAAAACTACAGACTAAAAAGTTACGGGATAATGTAAAGTCTGCTCTTGTAGGTGGTACTTCGTCCAAAATGAGTAGGATTGGCGACCAAAATGTTGATCCAGATAATCTGAATTACATTTTCAGCTCTTCAACATCAATGACATTTACTCAAAATAATAATTCCTGACTCAGTATCCTACCGAAAATTTTTCTTCCATCACACTCATTTTACTACTGGTGGTTCTACTCCATGCTCCATATCCTTTAAATATTATTATAGTAATTTTCATGCTTATTTTGAATTGTTTATTTGTTTTATTATTTTGTAATTATTATTATTGTTTAGTTTGAATTCTGTTATTTGGAAAAGTTTCTTTTGGATTTTTTCAAATAAGAAAATATTAAAAATACCTTCTCTGTTTCCCTTGATTCCGGCGCCTGCTTTCCTTTCTTTTTTTCCGAATCCTTGGTGTGGACTTAACATCAAGTTAAGAACATTATAGCTTTTTAAACAAGAAATACAATTTTTTAAATGTCTTTTTATTTTTATTTTTGCTTAAAATAATATAAACAACCAGTTTTTCAGTAAAAAACTTCGAGTGTACAAAAGACACAGGATTGTCGGATGAATAGATCTAGTTGAATGATGTTATTTAGTATTTTATTATTATGTATATTTCTTATTTTAGTATTTATTATCATTTTATTATTATATTATATTATATTAGAGAGGGATATCGAAGCAGATCCCTGCACTCGGGTCCTTTTTCGTTCCTCTGCTAAGAGTCGTCTTAATCGGTCCTCATCGGGAAATTTCCAGGGAGTACCTCAACTTCGAACTTCGAAGTCCCTTATTATTTCGAGCATTTGTTTTTAGGTTAGCTGTCCCATCTCACCGATTTTGGTGTTCTTTTATCATCCATTTCTCAATCAGGTTGGCGTGGAACGGTTTTGGACCTTGGAACTCATAGCCGACCCCTGCTTTGCTAGGGCGACAGCTATTTCGTTTCCTTCTATCCCTATGTATCCTCTAACCCAGCAAAGTGTTACATTGCCGTTCACATTGAATTGTAAATGCCCTTTAATTAAAAAATTGTTAGTTCTGTACCATATTTGAGAGTTTGAAGTTTGATGCAATTATTATCAATATCCAGTAAACGTTTGGTCAGAAACTCTGCATCTATTTATATTATGAGTTTATGACACCCATGATTGCAATACTTATTTATTTGTAAAAGAAATTTAAAAGTTTTTGGCGCATGTTTATACTCCTGAATGAATTTATTACAGGTATCGAAACCTTCCTTTTATTTATTGTATTTAAAAATATTGCTCGGTTTTTTAGGCTCTCTTAGGAGTTGTAAGCAATATTAGCCAAGAAAGTAACCGAAATATTTTATTCCTTTCGTCAGACAAATAATTCTTCACGAACTTTTGTAACTCCCAAAGACAAGACAGTTCTAGCTTTGTCCTTTTATTATTTTATGATGTAAAAGACTATACACTACTCGATGAGATAAATTTTTTCAGGAGCACTTTTAATAAGTTTTTCCGTTATGTTGCAAATGTAGTTAGGTGTGAAATCTGTGGGCAATAGAATATTTTTTTGGTTCTGATTTCACACATCGGAGAGGGTCGTTTCGCTAAGTAGTACCATCTGAGGAAAAAAACGAAAAATGTACCTCAAATCTTTGCTTAGAGAGAATACTAATAGTAATACCTATAGTAAATTAAATTTTATTCCCTTACAATAATTTTATAGTAGAATTGCATAAATTAGAACAAGTGTAGAATAACTCAGTTCCTCGGAAGACAGCATAGGCTACCTAAAGTTGGTGTCTTCCGAATTTTATCACATTTTCGTAACTAATTATCGCTTTTATACTTGTTTACACGGCATCGTATTTATAACTAATGATTCATGGGCTGAAAATTTTACACTTAATAGCTTTTGGACAATATCTGTTATTTTGCACTTACTATTAAAGCCTATTTTGAAGACTGTGTTCCGTTTATAGATAGGAAAGACTTAATAGATAACCGCGTTGTAAGCTTATATTTTAGTATTGCGCAGTAATCAGTCATAATGAGTTAAAAATGTTGTTGAATGATGTTTAAGTAAAAAAAAAA
>QYTT01079536.1:6022-21345 GCA_006980735.1 Dasypogon diadema
TTCGAAAAATAAACGGAGTTATACCACTTTTTTTTGGAGCAAATCGAACGGCCGTTTGTTTCAGAATTCATGGAAATTCCTTTGTGTTCCCTCTATCTCTTCCTCTATCTATTCCTTTATCTATTTTTCCTTTCAGAATTTCTTGCTTTATAAACTAATAGTGTAAACAAGTCACTTGTCAAACGTCAAACTTGTGTGACTGATGGCAGGAATGTCTCTTCTCATGAAGGGTTTGATATTCGACAAGGTCGTGGGAGATTAAGAATTAAACCAGTGGACAAGTGGATGGCTTCCTTTCTCCCCACAATTAAATTGTTACGATTTGCGTTTTGGAATCAGTTGTGTCTTTTTAAAGTGTAATTTTATTTACTTGACGAGGTTCTTTGTAGGATTTATTGTAAATTTTAGTGCAGCATGTTGTTTATTTGATTAACGTTGTTTTGCAATTGTAATAGTGATAGTTTCGTTTAGAATAATATATATGTATATTGTATATGTTCGTTAAGGTACACAAAATTATTGCAAAGTGTTAAAATGCAAAAATAATGCTCAAAACAGACCTCCTGATAGATGCTGAGAAATATCCGGCGAAACGTTCAGGCGGAAAAATAAATATATAGCCGAACAACGTAAAAAAGTGGTTTAAATTTAACCAGTATTGGACCGATAGCCCGAGAAACTCCATACAGTGAAAATGCAACGGTCGAGTAATACCCGAGATTCGAATAAAAGTATTTTATAATGGATAGAAATAGTAAAAGAAAAGCAATGGAAGATGATTGGAAGATCTCTCGGCTTCCGAATAAATGTAAGATCAAAGAAGATACTTCAGAATTAAGTTCTGCAACAAGTAAGCTGCAGAGCGAGAAATAAACAATAATGCACCAATTAGTTATAGAATTTTGAGTTTAGTCTTCGGTTTTTGCAACACTAAGAAGAACAACGTAGCATTTGGAGGACTTAGAGTAAGAAATGTGACCGTGTGATTCTTGTCCATTGATCGACAACGCCTACGAAATAAATATAAGGTTCATTTACGCCGTCAGGTTACTAGGAATAGATCTGAAAGATCTTCTGCCTTCATGGATCTACCCCGTCCTATCTTTCAGAGCTTCTACGATAAGGTAGTACGAACTATCTGCACAGCTGTGAAAACTGTGAAACACAAGTTGCAAGAGAGGAAATAATTGCTACGAAAAACAAATTAGGTACCGATGATATCAACGGATTAACTGTATTCGGAAATGAAAGTTGGAAGCCCAGAGGATTTAAATCTTTATGTGGAGTCGTATTTTTAATATAGGCCTATGTATTGGAAAAGTTCTAGATATCATTATGAAAAGGAGCTTCTGTAAAGCATATTCAGACGTGGCTCCTTATAGATGATCACCAAAGTTTGATCCTTATGGTGATGCGCTTGTTGTGAAAAAAAGTCGTTTACTAACGGACGAACTCATCATCAAACTCAGCGGTTGTTGTGGTCTTGCTCTACATAAGAACGTTAACAGTAAAGATGGTATGCATAATGATATCTGGGCGTCTTTATATCACAAATCATCGACAAAGGAGAATCTCTGACATTTTTTATGTCCAGAAGATACCGAACCATAGTACTGGTTTCAACGTACTATAGCAACTGGAAACCTTGACACATATATTGAAAGAACTCGTTTGCCAGACCGATTCTTGATTACGCGTCCCAGGTTTGGAACCCATTCTATACTGTCCACATCAACCGTATCGAATCTGTCCACCGCAATTTCATTCGATTTGCCCTTCGAGATCTCCATTGGAATGACCCATTAATCCTTCCGCCCTATCGTGATCGACTGAATCTCGTCGGCTTGATTTCTTTGGAGAAGCGGCGAGAGATTGCCGATATAGTTTTCATCCACTAGCTCTTGAGCTCTCCGGTACTCCGGAATAGGGTATTTTTCAGGGCAAACAATCGTGGTCACAGGGGTGTTCTCCTTTTACATATCAATTTCTCTAGAACCAACTATGGTAAAAATAAGCCTGTTAACCGCATGTGCACGGCTGTTAATCGTGTTGGGATCCATTTTGACCTTAACGTGTCTAAGACTGTGCTAAAGAACCGTTTTCGTCTTGTTGTGTGATCCTCGGGTGTACCCTGGGTTACTAATTCTCTATCCTCTGACCTGTTTTACTCTGCTAAGGTCCACTTGTTTTAATTGTTGTAGTTTTTGTCTATTTGTCTGGTTAGCTCTGTTGATGGCTTCATGTCTTGAATGCTGGTATGTGAGTCTATTCTTAGGTAAATGATTCCTGGCTTTTTGTTAACGCAATTCCTTGAAATGCGTGAACGCTCATTGCGGAGAAGGATAAGTGTTTCTGGACTCCATGCTGAGAAGGCTAGAAGGGAAACTCATTATTGTTATTATAACTCTCCGAAGATACTATAGAAGCCGTAATACCAATATACAAGGACCAATCGAAACAAAAATTTTTAAAACGATGTAAAGCCAGATTCACCTAAAATATTAATAGAGCAAGGAGCCGTCTCCACTCTTTCGTCCTCGAGACAAGATCTAACAGAGCAGTAGAACTTCGTGAATCCTTCCTGAGCAGAACTATACGAATGTGGAACAGATTGTTATCTTATGTGTTCCCTCAGGACTACAGGCCACACTTGCTCAAACGGAATGTGCACCGAAACCTTCACTCTCAACATCCTAACGCCTCTTCTCATTTCTTCGTATTTTCCTTTTCACCAAGGGTGTGTTATAGCATCGTAGGGTATTTTATGAGCTTTGACTGTCGCTTGGAAAAAACTGGCCCCAATCGTAGATTTTTTGCAGAAATTAGGAAAAAATTAGATGAATTTTGCACTGGACATTGTGGTATTCCTACGAGCAACTCTTAAAATCCTTCCTGGTGTACAGTGAGATAGTGCTGATTGTCAAGGTTAAGCAATGGTTACATTGACTCTGTATTTTTTAATTCAGACTATCTTGAGCAAAAAGGCTACTACAATATTGTCCATACTTTGTGGACAACGTTTGATTCAGACTTCTATGTACAAAGGGGTAGATATGCCGTAGTACCTATGAGCTTATATTATGCAAGGACAGTGATCTGTAGTAGCCTAGATTCTTCTCAGCTGAATTTCTTCACCGGCAGCTAGAATAAGTATAATTTTTGACAATGCCAAAGCAATATTGGCAATTTCTTAACAACTGTTACACATTGAATTTAACTATTAAAATTTTATCGCAGCCGAAATAGAGTTATACATATAATAGCACTTTGGAAAAGTCAAATATTTCCCGAAATATCCAAACTTATGTCTTCAAAAGCGGTATAGTAAAATGAAGCAAACTCGGCAAAAGCAGTTTAATACGTGGTTACATGCCTGAAATGATCTTTTCAAGCGGAATTAATTATGCCATTCCATTCCTCTATCAAGAACGTTCTATTTTGCTCGAAGGATTTGTAGGAACCTTATTGAAACAATGTTTCCCCACATTAATAACTGCGGGAGCGTAAAACTTAAACGTAGAAGTTCTTGTCGATATGCTTTCAAAGTGTTTGCAAAATCCACTCCTCTACTCATTCTATTCCCTGGAATAATTACACTATTCCCAAGTGCATCCACTTTGCCAAAAGTTATGGTTCATTGTTGGTACTTGGCGCTCTATAAAGCCTAGTTTCACTTCTATATCCCATGGCACTGATATACGCTTTCTTAGGTCATTCAAGCTGTACGTGCACACGGAAATGAATGGAATTGAAAAGCCGATGTAATGAGGACCGCCCCTAGCGGAAAATTTCGAATCGAATAGCACACACCAGGCGCAATTCCATAAGAGCAATCATCCAAATCGATTTTATTTAGGCCGACAACATTTTTATTAACGATAATTGGAAAAATTTTGTGATGCATAACGAGTCACCCAAAATACATCGCTTTTGCGTTAGGGAGTCGTTCGTGTTCCAAATTTAAATTGTTTTAAGTGGGCTGAATGATTGCCTCAGATGGGTCATTTCCATTTTTGCTCAAATTGCTCCAATTTCTATTTGGATTCTATTCAGAGCATAAAAGGATTAGAAGAAAACAAAAATATTACGAAATTTGGAATTTCGCATAGAGAGAGTTCCATTTAAGATGTGTGACTAAAATAAATTTAGGAATTATCGCAATTATTATTACATGCAATGTTTCTGGTTGCTGTGTTGAAGAAAGTGCTGGATATTTTTTTTATTGTTCTAAACGCCCACTACATAGGGCCAACGAGCCTACGAACTTAGTAAAGTCAGATTCCACAGAGTTAGAGTTTGTTTATCGCAGGCATGGCAGGACTTCAATAACAGACCATTTCGATTTTGCAATTTATCTCCATTAAACATTTTTTGTTCCACTTCTCTAGCAAATCTCAATTAACTTTCCATTGAAGTTAAGTTTTGAAAAGAGGATTAAAGCTTTTTCCTTAATTACATTTCAACGTCAATTACAAAAAAAAAACAAAATTATTTATTTAGCAAATTAACACGCATTGCGTGAATATATTTAAACGTAAGAGGCTTAATGGGAATTAAAAGAGTCACAAAAATAGAAAGTGGATTCCACGAAAGGCAGTTATATTAAGGACTATTTCATTTTCTTCTAGTGTGGTTGGTTTTCTTCTTTCAGTCAGGCTCTCATCTTTTGGTGTTAGTGATTAGATTAGCAATGAGAGACTGTTTTTACCCACCTGACGGACATCATTACCTGGTGAGCCCTTGTTCTTTTTAATCAAAGATTTTGCGTATCTTTTACCTTTACAGATTCATCTGTGAAGAGCACAAAAACCAAAGAGGGAGGTTTCGTGGCGCATGTTTCTAAAAACAATCACAAAAAGCTTCTCGCATTGAGAAGTCATTTTCACTTAATCCCTGTAGGTACTCTTTGTACGTGGTAGGTAGGAGGATACAGGTATGGTTGATTCTTGCTATATATGATGAACATGACACTAGATAAGAAGTTCGTTGTGAAAAGTGACAGAGTTTTTTTAACCCACGCCGCCGGTGACCGAGCTGGATAAGGTACATGTCTGCAGATTTTTCACCTGTTGGCGGGGGTTCGAATCTTGTACAGGACAGGCGATTTATCTGAGGCAATTCTACTGAAAATTATTTTATTTGCGAAGCCATTGGGATGTTGCATGCCAAAAATTGTGGTTGAGTTTAAGCAATATATTAAAAAAGCAGAGTCTTTATTTTTCAATTACTACCCATGCTTAGGGGACAGCCGATGTACACAGAACAGCTCAGGCGGAGGGAAATCATATGGAAGAAGAGATTGGGGAATTTTAATTGCAGGCAACGCACAATTTTTGGCATCTAATTTTTACTATGCGCTATTCCAGTGGCTTCGCAAGTACAATTCTCATTAGTAAAACTGCCTCAACCACAGGTACGCAAATAAATCATAGTGTGCTTTGCGGGATTCAAACCCACGCCAACAGAGGAGAAAATCTGCAGACGTGTACTTTAACTCGCTCGGCCAACGGTGTGGTTATTAAAAACGGGTTGCAGCAGGGAGCAATCAACTCTTCGACATTTATACTAGTAATCTTGTCTGTTGTAACGGAGTTACAAATTGGTGCTCTGTCATGGACCAAGGGACCACCAATGTCAGAACCGTCACACTATTCCACTTAGTACGGATATTCCGTCACACTATTCCACTTAGTACGGATAAGATTCATCCTCTATCACCCCTTTACCAGTGGTCGCGTTTGCGTGAATACTCCACCCTCCTGTTCATATTATCGCGCGTACTCCAACCGTCCGCCATGCCCTCCATTTATTGCCGTAGACCGCGTACCTTTCACCGTATTCGCGAACCCTGCGACACACCACCTAATTTCTTTCGGACAAGCGCACACTCTTCATGGATATTTTGCCACGCCACTCTGTTTCCAATCACAGTGCTACTTCATCGCCGTCAGTTATAGAGCTGTGTCCAGAAGCACTGTATTTGTTCTCGTAGTCTGGAAGCACGTCCAAAGGAGTACTTGAGTACTTAGCTATTTCCATGTCCGAGAGCATCATATCCGGTCCGGAAGTTTGGCCTCATGTCCAAGGAGATCCCGTATCCTGAGTGAGTAGTGTCCAGAAGCAATGTAATCGTTTTTATCACCAGACAGTAGGGGAACACCCCACATCGCAACTAATCTGTATCTTGGAGCACCCTGTCGACCAGATCCATCTTTAGATTGTAGGCAGTGCTAATGGATTCTAATGTATATATATATATATGCTCTAAAACTCTTGACCCCAGGTTTGATAAGCATCCCCCGAAGCAAACCAGAAGTCTGCCCTAGAAAGTATACACATCATAATATTCTACGATAAATGTATTAAAGTTTGCGATTTTTTCTGCAAAGCCACATGAGGCCATTGTACTAGTACTAGTAAAAATTTTGTTGGATTATGTATACAGCAAAAAAGACAACTAATAAGATGTTACTAAGTACATATCCAGATAAAATATAAATAACAACATTCTGGATATTGCACGCTGGCAGAAATGGAAAAATATATAACTAAATTGTGAATAATAAAATCATAAGATGAGATGAGAAACTATCCCTTGAATTCAAAATTAAGTCAGCTATACAGAAGTGAGGCGAAGCTCTAAAAGAAACATATTGTCGGAAATTTCATAAATCAATAGAGAGTATCTAAATTTGAGGCAGGGGTAAGGAGCTTTTTAGCGACGACATGAACAGAATTACGCCTGGAAGCTAGGATCTCATATCCAGGAATTTCGCACAGATTACCTCCAAGTAATTTTGGAAAATGACGTGTGCTAAAACTTAAGGTATTTCAGGCGTTTGAGGATGTTCACATGTTTCTGTAATCATTTTTATGACAGGGCTTTGCAGGAATAGTAAGGTGTTTTGTTAAAAATTTGTTTAGCCAAATATAAATATGAATTTGTTGCTTTGATATTACATACCTAATATTAGTTGGTATTAACAAGTTAATATATAGACAAAATTAGAAATGCTGATGGCATTCATTTTCGACTGATTTTTGTAGAATAGAAATTTTATAAAATAGTGTCGATAGATTTCTCATTATTCAGTCTTCTGGATTGTTTTCAAGTACGGTCAATAATCGATTATTTTCAATTATTTTTAAATCGTTCCAAATCAACAAACTTTTCAAACTTTTGTTTCCACACAAAACTGGACTGAAAATCGATTCCTAACTGAGTCTATCTATTGATGTTGTGTCTGGATGTAAATTAAATTTTGATATTTGTGTAAATTGCCTGAACTGCGTAAACCTTGAATAAAATTCGTTGATTATCGACAGAATGACTACAGAAAATTTTTGTATAAATTTGACTTGATCAAAGTTTTCATGAATGAGATGAAACTAGATTTATTAAAGAGCAACAACTTAAACACATCATCAGAAAAATTAGATGTAGAGTCATTCCATAGAAAATCTACACGATTTCAATCTGTCCGTAGAAAGATGAGAAGCTATGAGAAAAGTTTTGCAGAAAATATTGAGTGTCCTGTGGTATGCTTAAAAATCATTGCTTTGGTATTAGTTGCCCAAAGGTGTTTATGGCTAATTTTTAAATAAAATAAATTTTTAAATATCCTCTCTTTTCTCATCATCCCCTCCATTACCAATTTCTATAACTCCTCTTCTCTCCTGTTCTCTATCATCCCATCCTTCTGGAAGGTGGCCAATATCATTCCTCTCCGCAAAACTATTACCAAATGATTTCCGCTAATTAATTTCCATGAATTTTTAATACTAGAACTACCAAGTCCATCATTTTGGTGGTTACCCGTCTCAATTGCATTATTCAGCGTAATATTTATATCTCTATTTTAAGAATATAAGTAGTTCTAGTGTTAAAGGGGGGCCTAAAATTGCAAATCCGCCATCTTAGAATTTGTATAACCTCAGACGCGAATGTTCTCAAGCACAAACCCGAATTCCCCTCACGCATAAACTTTACAACCGAGTAAAACCTATTTCATATTCATGAGTACCAACATATACAAACAGTGTTGCCAAATATGCATTGCCAGCTGTCAAAACATATATTTGACAGGTGTTTGGTGGATGTATTGGGGATTATCTATAGCATATTTTTGGTATCGGATGTGAATGAACATATTCTGATATTGTGTCAGACTGAGATCTGAGCCTGATATTACACCAAAGATTTGATCTTAATTTGAGTGCGTGTCAGATATGAGCCTCAGATTAAGCCATGGCTTGAGCCTCAAATTAATCCAGATTGGGATTAACTCTGTTTCGTTCTGAAAAGGACCTTCTACGTCTCGGAAGTCGAATTCCTGACCTGAAGAACTTGCAATATACGAATAGAACTTTTTTATAGTTTTTGGTTCTAAAAAGGGCCTTTTAAGTCCCGGAAGTGGAAAGTATCGCTTAAATTATGGAATTTCAGTGGAAATTTATCAGCAAATATTTGGATAAAATTTCCCGAGATCAGGTCTTTTCGGCGTTATATTTATGTAAATGTAATTTATGTTTATATAACGTAAAAAAATCAAGTTTAGTAGATCTGCATATCCCAAGATAAGTTATCGATACAAATCCCACTTAAAAAAAAGTAGTAATAACGACCGATATCAAAGTTCTTGATGTAAACAAATCTGAAAATATCAAATTACCAAATTCCGAATGATGAAGTTCATAATCCGACACAATCTCAATCCCAATGATGTAATCCCAATTTTACAATCTGATGCAATTTGAAAACCAAAAGGGACAAAACGGTATAACGCACAGAATGTAAGTTTTTCGGGTCAGGAATTTGAAGATCCTTTTTTCAGAATCAAGAAGGACAAGAAAAGTGCTGTTCGAAAAAAGGAAGCTCTCCACATCAGGAGCTCGAAAATAACCGTATTTTTCATGAGAAAGGCCCTTTTTAGATCGATCGAAATGTCTTCGGTTAATCTGAGGGTCAGATCTCCAGATCAAAGATTGAAAATGTGAGCTTTTCATAGAGAGTTCCAATAGTGACATTGAAAGTTCTCTTAATACTATTCAGCCGAGTGAATTCCTTACTCTGAGAATTTTTCATTACTGCGTAACTAAAACGAATATACAAGGTGTCGTCCGGTAATTAATCGATAAGCGGAATAGTAATCGATTCCACGAAGTGTTCTGATCAGCGTTTGTTCATTGATATCACCCTAAAATTACTCCTTCTCCCTCAAAATGGCATGCAAAGACTTTACGTCCTTTGACAAAGTCTTTATAACTCCTCACAACCCATCACAGGATAACGACCGAGAATTCGTTTGAAAAAGAACACTTGTGGCTTTCCAACTGTGCCTTACTTGTTCCGATCGATTATGTCCTTAAAAAGTTATGCAAAGTCAAATTAAAAAAATGCAAAAATTCACATTGACCACAAAATTCCCATTTTTTAAATTTGACCTTGGATAACTTTTCAAGAACACAACCGATCGGAACAAGTAACCTTTGGAAAGCCACAAGTGTCCTCTTTCAAATGAATTCTTGGTCGTTATACTGTGATGTCATCTCTTTCGAAGCCATTTTGAGGGGCAGGGAGCGATTTAAGGGAGACGGAAGGGTGTTCGAACAAACGTTGATCAGGACACTTCAAGGAATCGATTGGTATACCATATATCGATTAATTATCGTTTACCTTATGCTTATATAGTTCTGTATACAAGAGCAATAATGCAAGCAAACTCTTCGCGAATACTCAGAGAAAGCGAAATGAATTCGTTTCGCTTCAGCTAACCGAAAACGAATGATAGATTTGTCCACTCTCCAATCAAAAAGAAACCGAAATCGAATTCGATATCGAAGTCTGTCATCTCTTTTCTTGCAAGTTTTAGGTTTCGATTACGTTTCTGGGAAAACCTTTTGTTAAGGCTATGGACGACAGCGGTAAACATCGAAATGCTTTTTTTATTTTTGGTTGGTTCATTTTGGATGAAATTGTATAAATTTTAATATTTTTTCATTTTAATTTTGTACGATATTTGGCAATACCCGGCTGTACACAGCGGAGCAAGGTCCGAAAGGAGACAACGGAAACAGCGACTACTTCCTCACCGTAAATATTTATATTTTTTACTGAAAAAATATTTAATAATAATACTTCACACATTATGTTAACAGATTTTCTAAATTTACAAAAGATTATTATTAGTTTAACCATTAAAAAAATTCTAATATTTTTAGTTCCTTAAAAGTAGGTTCCCTCCTTAATTCGTGCCTTGTTGTATCTGTATTTATCCAATCCTGACAAAATATACTACACTGCATAAATTCTTAAGCTATTGGAAAAAGGGAAAAAAATTGAGAGCTTCGAGAAGGTATTTATTTAAGAATGTCATGAATTTAAATTCGGTCTAATGGAAAAAATACGTGCATACCTCAGTCTCAAAATGATATAAAAGTAAGCAAGGATAAATGGAACAAAAGGAGCTATGTATTCAATGCCTTGAAGCGGAAGAGAAAAATTGAGGAGACCAAAGCCCATATCTGAATTCCGTTCTATGCCATCCAAGGTTGTATGGTAGCCTGGAAGTTATGTGAAATTTCTCAACACCCAATACAAGATTTCGTTTTTTTCTACTATTAATATACGGAACTATCAAAAAGGGTTTCAAAAGAAATTCCACATAGCTCAGAAAGGATTACGTATTGCGGATACTTTCATAAATTATATATGGAGGAAAAGATTTATCCTGTGCTCACATCCAGCCCCTTTTATACCCTGGATGTAGGGTATTATAGCTTTGAACAAACGTTTGTAATGCATCGAAATATTCATGATACACAGAAACAAACTACACTGCCATTAATGGGAGAAGAAAAGAAATCGTTTAATAGATGTCCGTCTGTCTGTCTGTTTGTCTGTTCGTCTGTCTATTCCCTCTGTCCGCGAGTTATCTCAAGAACGCCTCAAGCTAGAGAAAATTGATACACAGATACTTTATTAAAAACGAAAGATTAAGTTCGTAAATGGGCCAATTTGGACAACTCTTTCATAGGGCTGCCATATGAAACCTACAGCTATGTCAAAAAAAGATCTATATTTTCCTTCTAAAACAAAAACACTTCGAAATATATAGATAAAATTCGATACGCAAATTTTTTAGTAAAATCTAAATATCCTGACAGAAAATTGACCAAATCGATCAACTCATTCAGAGGGTTGCCACATGAAAGTTTTATTTTTTAAAGCCGGAAATGTAGATTTTTTTCAAAAGTAAAATATGCACATATAGGTTTTCGAGGTCGTTGATTGCGAATCCAGAGTCGGATTTCTTAAATTAAAAATGGCGGATCCAATATGGTGGACAAGATTTTCTGAACGTCAATGGAATGTTGGCAAAATGTTCCACATGGCGGACCAAATATGGCAGTTGTAAATGTTAACTTTTCCAAGAGTTTCTCGATCATCATAAAAATAAGTCCATATGGGTTTTTGGAGGTCGCCGATTTCGAATCTGGGGTCAAATTTTGGAGATTCAAAATGGCGGATCCAATATGGCGGACAGGATTTACTACAGGTCAACGAAATATTCACGAAATGGGAAATTAAAACTAAAGGGTGTGTCGACAGATTGCGGATAGTAGAACTGCCTGCAGATTTGAAGGACAGCTGCGATATTTAACACAATTCACCTCCAAAATTAAACAAATATATCTATTTCGTAGATGCAATACTATAGCTTCCTTGTGCTGGTGGCGCTGTGAAATTACTGAGTACCCTTTCAAGATTTTCACATAACTTAGTATCCAAACGAACTAACTACTTCATTTTCCCCCTCATTAAATATATTTTTAATAATACACGATTGTAAAACTGGCCATATGCAAAGTGCGTCGCCATGTACTTGCAGATCCATCAAAATTTCTGTAATTGCATAAATATCTTGTACGAACGAAGTAATTTGCTCCATATGTGCAAATGGCTTCTAGAATATTAAAACGACGGCGGTATGCGTATGTCTCCAACAATTTCCAACATGTGCCGGACTGAGTAATGCAAATTTCAAGCTATCAGAAAATTCCCTGAATATTTCTCCATCCTCATTTCGGAAAAGAAACAAACGGCGCGCTCACCACAAAGCCCATTGACCTAAATGGGGTGATATACTCGGGGATAACTTTAAAGCAGCAAAAGGACTTTTTTTTCCCCAGACTTGAAAAGATTTTCCATTATGTTGGAAAATGTGTTGCTGGAAATGTGTGGTGGTCCCTTTATTTTCCACCTTCCGAACGAGTGCACACAGCTAAAACTAATTGAGTATTCCAAACAGATTACAGTAATCAGATTAGTTTACAGCCATTTGTTTTTCCAGGTGGGAAGAAACCTCAACGAAATCAAATTAGGAGCTGAAGAAACTTTTCCACGTTAAAATTAAATCGATAATTAATTGCCTTCAGGAGCGACGCCAACTCATGCATTTCTCCTTGCCAGCAAATTGAAATTAAACGGGTACCGTCCCCGAACTTAATGTTTTAAAGTGTCAGACTAATTTACAAGAGGCTTTCGGATCTGAGTGGGGGCGTTCTGAAGAGTATTTACGTGTTCCTGTAAAAAAAAATAATGTTTTTAATTTCTTGAGTCGACTGTGTGCAAGTGAACCTTGTTGTTCCTTAATCAAATTTTCCCCCAAGAAGAAAATGTCAACTTACCGTGTTTTTGCTATAAAAATATTTAACGAGTCTATTAAAAATTTAGCACAATGTTCAAAATTAATTTCTCTGGCCGGACCGGATGTTTAGTAGACACGAAGGGGCCATTAATTTATTGAGAACTTTTCCAGTAATTTTTCTCTTGTTGAATTCTCTAAAAAGTTAATGATCCTTAGTTGATTTTAAAATTTCGGCGGTGATTAATTAAACTTTATCCATTTAATTCACTAATTCAGTCTGTAAAAGAATTCTAGGATATTTTTACATTCCCACCCATCGGCCCTCCCTCAACGTAAATTTACCAGTCTTTTCACACTTCTCAATTGAGACAAATTTATCAAGATGAAAGACCCGTGCGTCGATGTTCCTTTTTCCCTAGAGGATTTTTTTTTTGGATCCTTCGTACTTTATTTAGTATACAGGGTGTTCTGAAATTCGTGCACACTATTTAAGGTTTCAATAACTGGGGTTGAGGTAAGCGAAAACTTATGTAAGTGTAGAGCGGTAGAACCTGTTTGGAGAGTTTTGTGAGTTTAGGAAATGTTTTACTTATTTTCTTATAACAAAATATAGAAAAAAATCCCTTCTATTCAAATTAAAGAAACTACTCAAAATTTTTTCAAATACATTCCCGATCTGGGCAAATGATCGCTTTAAACCTGCTGCTGGATCCAAACATTGTCAAATTTGAAAAAAAACCACTTGAGTACCTCTGAGGTGTTTTATTAAATGAAAGATTAAAACGACCTGATTATTCTCAGACATTTTGCTTCCTAGTTACACTGCCTATTTTGAAAATAATCCTTATAAGATAGTTGATGTCAAAATGGTTGAAGTTGGTTTAAGTGTTAATAGTAGAAGTAGGCATGTCAAGAGGGAGGTGAGAGAAAATTTTGATCACTTAAAAATTACTTTGAAATTTTATAAGGATAACAAAAATAACAAAATTTTCACTACTGCTGATACTGGTAATGTATAAACAAAAGTGATTACATAAAGTTCAACTCTTTACCACGGATATGTTGATGATATCATTACATCAATTCCTAGAGACCAATTTGCTACCTTGCAGGTTTTTAATGGCTATACCGACATTTACAATTTACTCACGAGACCGAAACTAATAATCAGATAAATTTTTTAGATATCAACATGATCAGAAATCAGAATCGGTCTATTCTTTAACGACTAATTGGTATCAAAAACCGAAATTTTCTCTCAGAGTCTTGAACCTTAAATCTCAACACCAATTCCACCAAAAAATAGGCATGAGCAGATTTTTCATTAATCAATAATTGGCTATAGGAGGAGATTACTGGACTAACGTTTATAATGAGAATAATATTTACAAATCCGTTGACCCTTTTTATGATATCATTACTGTGATTTTCGGCCAATGTGTTCCGCTTACCAGGTCCAATAATCCGTGTGGTTATCAGCCCTCGGTAGACGGTTCATTAAGGTATCTTAGAAACTTGAAGAACAATGCTTGGAAGAGATTTCGTTCTTCGGAGAACGATGCTGATTATCTCACTTACTGTAATCTTTGATGATCAGTTTACTTCGGTTATTGCCGCCTCTTACGACATATTGCTCTATATTGACAAAATTAAATCCATTCTGCGTGGCGATCCTAGACAGTTCTGGGGATCTTTTAACTCTAAGCGTAAGTCCAACGGCTACTCCTTTACCTTATCGCTTGGTTCCGATACTAGTGGCGGTCCTCTCTTCGGTGAATTTTTCAGACCTGTATTCCTTGATGAATACTGACATAAAACAAGTGATAAGTTTTTACTACCTAGCATGTCTATCATCAGCACGTATTGAATAAAAAAATATATGTTTGCGTTTACTCTACAATGAAGTTAAAATATTGGCAAGGGTAACATTCATATATCGTAGCAAATAAAACCTTATTTAATTTAATTATTTCTTAATTTTTAGTGCGTGATAAAAGCGTATTTTTTAGTTTTTTTTAAATATATTTTATTTTACACTTTTTAGTCTTAAAATAACTTTAATATGTTTATTACTGATTCAGAATACATTTAAAGTTCGTTTAGTTAGCATTTTTAACAGTTTCGCTTGTCGGGCATTTCATTGGCTCTATACTGCCTCATGTACAGATTTGACCGTATTTCTTTTCTTTTTCAGTCTATCTCACTCAATTTCGCTTTTTTTCTTTGCGTTTTTGTTTTTCCTTTTCTAATCATGCTTTTCTTTGCGTTGCTGTTTCCAATGGTTTAAGTTTTTTTTTGTTTTGTTTTCACTTTATTCCATCAACGGTCGATCCCCCAGTGGACCGAGTAAGGGGGAAAGGCTAACTACAACAGGGTTGCGCCTGGTGCCCTAAGATGACGCTTGCGATATGACAATTTTTACCACTATCATACCATTCATCTCTCAGCACGTTTTTCACCTTGGCTTGGGTGGGATCTTATAGTTCACAACATTAAAATGAACTTTAGCACTTTCTGCTTTTTGGCTCCATCATCAGATTCCTCTTCATCCATTTTATCTTTCCGTTTTAATATAGATAAGAAAATTTTGTCCACCATATTGAATTTAGAGTGACGTCATTTTATTTTTCGTATTCTTCTCAGCAAACTATTTCATTTGATACCCATATCATG
>QYTT01079537.1:0-12208 GCA_006980735.1 Dasypogon diadema
GATTTATATTTGGACCGGATGGGCGGAAGGTTGCCAGGTTTTGTTTCATCCACGAAGGCCAACTTCCGCGATTGCAAAGATGAACAAAATGTGCACATTCTAAGAGAAGTGCTGCCCGCGCAACGAGCGGTGCTTGTGGCTGTTGGAAAGAAATGTGGATGAGAAAACAAAACAGTTGAGAATTTAGCAAATCTTTTAATAATCACTAAAGAGCAGATTTTCATGTAATTGACATATTTTCTTATATTTCGCTGAAAATACATATTTTGTTCTATTTCACATATTCTTAGATGTTCGTTCATTTTTCCTAAGATCCGTATGTATGTTGGGAAATTTATTCTTGTTAAAACTTAATATAATTAATTAATTTACGAATTTAATTTATTTCCTAAATTTGATGGCAATTTTTTACATGGCAGTACTTCTCGTTTATAAAGAGAGAACGTGTCTATGTATGGGGATTGTCATAATGGACTCTGGAGCATAGACAAGAGGAACTTTTCTATGATTTTTAAGTAAAAAAAACGTGAAATTAAATTTTATTTTTATTGTTTTTCTTTCGGATGTAAAGAAATCAAGGACAAGAGATGGCGTAATGAGCATCAGAAGTCATCGGCCCATACTGAAGCCAACTTCATATGAAAGCCGTATCATTAGGTTTTAAGAATTAGTATATTTCTTTTAGGCAAAGTGTAAACAACAGTTTTGTACCAATAAACGCAATTTACGGGAAGCGTTACTTTTTTCTATTTGAAGAAATCGGCAGGTGAATGTCTTTGTTTGTTGTCTGAAACCCATGGAAATGTTGGTCCATCGATTTCAACTTATGATTATTGGTTTAGGGGATTCAAAAGTGGATATTTTGATTTGGTACACAAGGAGCGCCATGGCCAACACAAAAAGTTTGAACACGAAGAACTGAAAACATTGCTGGACGAAGATCAATATTAAACTCTAAAAGAATTGGAAGAAGCATTAAAAGTAAAGAAATGCTCGCCTCTAAACGTTTGCAGTCGATGGGAATGATTCAGAAGCAAGGAAATTGGGTGCCATATGAATTGAAGCCAAGAGTTTTCAGATGTGAATTGCTGCTTCAACGGCAAAGAAGAAAGGATTTTTTGCGTCGTATCGGCACTGGCGATGGAAAATATTAATATATAAATATCACGTTACGACAATCTCAAACGCAGAAAATCATGGTGTAAGCTTGGCCAACTACAAACATCAATAGCTCTGTATTTGGTGGGATCAGAAGAGTGTAGTCTATTACAAGCAACTGAAACCTAGTAAAAGCATTACTGGGGACTATTAGCGACAACAAATAGTGCAGCACAACCGAGAATTAAAAAGAAACGAAAACGTCAAAAGACATGAAAAAGTAGTTTTCCAGCACGACAACGCTCGGCTATGTGTTGCTAAACCGGTCAAGGAAACTCTAAAGCTACTCGGATGGGGATCTTCCACCCCATCCACCGTATTCACCACACATCAATCGCTCCATAAAATCAATCCGGTATTGAATCATATAGTACGAAATATCTGAAATATGGTCGTTAGACGAAAGTTTACTATTATGGTGAGGCCATTTGATAGTTAGGCAGTGTATTCCACTCAAGAAGCCAAATTTTGAATAGATAATTCTATAATTTCATCCATGTTTGGGTATTGATAATACGATGAAAGACTTTATGTGTTACGCTCAAAAATTTTGAAAATTTTAAAGCAATTTCGAATTACCAAGTCCAGAACAGCAGCTACAAGTTGTGGGTCTGGAAAAGAACCTGGTGCACAAGTTTCCAACAAGAACGTAAATCTAAACATTCCTTCTTTTACAGGTTCTGTTGGAATTAGTCTTCGTTCCTTTAATACTACAACTTCCGACTCCCTTGGTCCTTCACCCAAATCAGAGGAACTTCGTCGGCTTAAATCTGGAATTGTTAATTGTTACATATAAAATGTTTTTAATTTTCGATATGACTTACAACTGCCTGCATTTTCTTCAGTACCGCCAACTTTCTTCTTTCCTTTTCCAAGGCCAAGACGATTTAAGCGTCTTTCTACTCTTCGCCTGGCCCTCTGGAGGGATCTACTAATTCCCTCCCCAGCTCGACGTCCCTGTATTTTAAGTGATCCATGTCTGATAAAAGTCGAACTTATGTCAGGATTAATAGATCCTGATTCCAGATCAACCGAACATCTATCCTTGTTAGATCCACGAAACCAGCGCACTATACCGCTTAATCGTCCAAGTGAGTTTCTTTCCGAACTCGAAGTGGAATCGGATAGTAAAGCTCTCTCACTGTGTCTTGGTGTTAAGGTAGGACGTATAGTTGTGGTTTTTCTGCGCAGATTTCCCAGGGGGCTTTGGCTTATTCTGCAATGCTCTTCAAGTGTCTCTGTTTCGAGCAAACTCTGTAGAGAATAATCAAATTATTGACTGAAGTCACTGCAAGTTATGCCAACTTACCACTGCACACGTTGAAGATGTACTTCGCTTTTTGAAAAACAATTTTTTCTGGCTTCTATTATCTTCTTGTTGGTTATTCTGAGTTTCTGGTTGCGGAATGTGCCTGTGAATTTCGAATGTTACTTTAACCAGTTGGTTGCACAATTGTAAGTGGTACCTTATAACACGTGTAGTTTGCATACTTGGGGCTTTCTTGTGAGGGCGTGGGGTCACAGCTAGGATTCCGCTTAGGGCTACCCTTCTGAATGGTCCACCATGTGCGCCCTTAACGTAAGTAACTAGTTGTCGGATATCACATTGCAGTGCCAAATTTTCTTGTGAACGGATTTCTTTTGAACACTGGACAAAACGTGTTACCAACGCCTTAAATACGGCAGCTATAATTTGACTTTCAGCTCCACCGCTAAGCCCACCACTAAAATTTGTTGCATACCCGCCCTGTCCGCCTGATATACCGCCAAGATCGGAAGTGAGAGTTTTAAATCCCGTGGATCGTTTATGGTCTGGATGCAATATACGTTGAATTGAAAGAAATGGCATGCAAGCAACTACGCAGAAGCACTATGATACTATATGACTAATACTAATACCTATAGTTCTACATTCAATTTTGTACTATGTGTTTGCAAAAATTGCCTACAAGCTTGGCGTGCAAAAGTATCCAAATTACTTCTGTTAATGGGATCAAGAAAAGAACACTTACTCAGAGGGGAAAGGAGGGAACTTGGATCGATGCAATAACCTACAAAGGCGTGGAAGAACTCCATAAGCTCGTGCAAAGGTTTTGTTTTCACCATATTTCTGAGGTAGCTTTTCGTCTGGGAGCCAACTTGCCTTAGCATACGTGACAAAATTTTTTGGCATTGTATCCTAAGGAATTCTGCCGGCGGTCCCCGAATACCTAGAAGGACAATAGTAAAAATGGTTTTATTTGTGAACAAATGTACAAAATAAAATAATTTATATTCTTAAAGTTCCTTATAGGTCCACGGACTTTTTTTTGTTATTGGCTAGGTCGACAAACCGCTTCTACTATATGAGAGAGGGGTTGGAAAATCAGGATCGATGTTGCCTCAAAAGGTAAGGGTGCCTATGTTTAGCTGGCAAGTTGAGGTAATGGTTTGGACATGGGCGGATTGCCCGCTACTATTTGGCCTCCTTAGGAAACACTGAACATTTTATGTCTTTCTGTTTTGTTCCTTATTTCTTGTCAACTGGTTAAGCTGTCATGGTTTTGGATTTTTCCGGTGAAATTGGTTGGCTAGCCTACAAGGTCTAGGCCCGTTTAATAGTTGAGGCACCGTTTACCAACACCACCCTGCCACCCTGCGTCGAAGTCTTTTAAGTAATCTACGCATTAGAAGTTCTTCTCTCCCGCCTAAAAACTTTTGCTGGACCTACGATTTGTGGATGCCCAAATATTTTGCCTTTTGATTGTTGATTTTGAAGATCATTTTACGAGCACAGCGGTCTAGCCTTTCTACCATTTCCATGATTTTGGAGGAAGCTCCGCTCAGGAAGGAGTAGCGTTTCCAATAATTTGCTTAGATTTATTGTAAATTATTAGTTCCAGCCTAAAACAACACAGAGCATAAGACAATATCTTACGGTGATTGCACAACGGAGAATGAATGGTCGCTGGTAGCTGGTTTGCCCACGTTGTTGTTATCGGTTTTGCTGGAAAAGCAACAGCAAATGAAGGGATTAAGCAGCTACCAGCAAACATCTAGGGTCCGTTGTGCAAGCACCCTTAGCCAGGTCACACACTAGTCTGGCATTTTTCAGATTCAGCGGAATAGACTCTGAAATATGTCATATCAGTGTATAGCCTGCCTTAGTCTCATCCTGGCCAACGATACTCCATTGGTCCATTTTTTTATCTTATGTGTCGACGAGTAAAATGCGTCAGTGGTGTAATGAGTACTGGCCTCTACCAATGTATCCACTGCTTAACAGATAAAGTATAACAGTAAATTACTAACAGAAGAGTACCTTCATTACAGCCGTGTGGGCATCCAAGATGTAATAAAGCTCGTTTAATGATTCCCATTGAAATCTCGTGCGCATGTTCACCACCTAATTTCAAGACTCCAAGATCTAGGAGTAATTCACAGATATTTAGTCCCGTCTCCAAGACACGTAAGGAGCAGGTGTTGGAGTCTCGTTTGAAAACAGTGAAAACCGCCAAGAGTACCATTTCATAGTCGATGCCACCATCTCTTGTTATATAAAAGGATGATCCAGGGGCTTCAGATTCATCTGCTCCACTGTAATCAATGTGAGAGTCTGTGTGCGACCTTAGCATGTGACTTCGAAATCCTCCTCCAATACTTCCTGCTGTGCTTAGAACATCGAGCTGTGAATCTATCGAACCCTGAGAAGAGTTTAGAGAATAGTTACCTGATCTTCTTGTTGATTTGTTATTGAAAATGTATTTACCTGGCGTTTCAAGTAATCAGGTGATGGGGTTGGTGTGTGTTCTGTGACCGTGATAATTGGATTCCTAGTAAAGAACGAAGTTCGAGGACCTGAGGACTGTGACGACCTAATCGGCTTTGGTGGTTCCACATACCTGTAAAACCTTAATTGTTTTGACGCATGTTTTATTTGAAAACAAAAAGATGTATGTCGATGTATATGGTAAAAGTGCTGTCATTTTATGGTAAACCGAGAAACTAGGCCCAGTGTCGCGGGAAAAGAAAAGTAAAGTGTGTATATAGTAAAGTGGTAGTAAAGAAAAAAGGTGAATAACTCTTGCGTAAACTCGGTGAGAATTAAGAATTTTTGAAATTACAACTTACCCGCTATCTAGAAGACAGCTGGTAAAAGGAGGAAAGTTTATTTATTTCACATAAAGGTAGAAAAGTTAGCTAACGCGCAAATAAAATTCTCTTAGAGCAATTTAACTGAGAAGTAGCCAGATTCTTCTACTAAAGCAAGGAAACGTAAGAGTTCTGCCTGTTTAATTACCTTAAGCTGGGCATACTTTTTCCTTTGATTAAATTACTTGGAGGCTCGCGGGAAATCATAGAAGCTGAGCGTGATAGGTGTTTTTCACCAGTGTCCAAACTCCTATGGTAGTCCTTTAAAAGACAAAAATTTGAATTCATAATTTTGTATAGAAAATTGATGGTTTGCCGTACAGCATGCTCCAATCTTTTCTCATTAGGTACCGTGTCAATTCCAACCTTTTCCAGAGTCCTATCAGATTTTGAGAACATTTTTGTCTCAACAAACGCCCTTAGATCTGCCATTTTTACTCGTTTTTTCTTCTCGCTGCCTTTTCGTTCGCTGATAGAATTGGAATCTTCTGTTTTTTGGGCAAGAGGATTAAAGGGGGATTCTTTGTCAAGATTGAAAAGTAGTTCGATCTAACGTGATTTTTAGGTGTACTTACCAGTTAAAAGAGCTGATATTGAAGGTTCAGGAACTTCGATATAATCCTTTGCTGTCGAACTTCCACTTGGGCTGTCGCGACTATTGCTGCCAGGGCCTTGATACAGTGAGATTTCTATTTGCGGTATAGGTAGAGAATTCGAACGCTTTCGGGGTTGTTGTGGTGGTACGGCTGTTTCTTCTCCAATCTCACGCAATCTGCATAAACAATTTATTAAGAATAAAGTCATCTTTTATTTAATATGCCAATTTTTAGGGACACTACTGGACAGGAAAAAGGGAGACGTAAAGGTTGTATTAATGACTTCAGTGAAAAAGATGCTGGTACCGACCCTTAAATAGGAGCAGAAAATAAACACAACTTTAAGGGGTTTTAATTTATCTCGCCAGCTTTTGTAACTACATAATTTAGTTCTGTTGGTTACTCTGATTTAAAATTTATAATTCTATGTTATAGAAAGTACAGGTCAATTAGCCTTTAGCTCCCAACGGAGACAAAATGGTATTAAAGGTCCTTGGTTCCGTCACCGGGTATTTGATTCGCATGCGCTTCTGCTACCTGTGGCCCGTGGGTTCACGTCGCTCTTAATTCTCTCACTCTAGTGAATCCTTGACTTAGCCATGCACAAGATAAAGTTGAGCAGACTGTTCACTCTACCAGAAGTCCTCGATCCTAGGAGGAACGTTAACCGGTCTCCTTAGCATTGACTGCGCAGGCCCTCTGGACTTCTCGATCGATGTGCGAAAGCTGATTCGGGCGGCGTCTTAGACTATGCTGCAGCAATTTAAATGCTACAGCGTCTTTATAGCAAGTGACTATTTGTGGCTCCCGGTTCAGCTCTGCGATGTGAGTGCTGCCTGGATAGTCCAGTAAACCCCGACGGGTCTAAGCTGACAAACATGCCCCGAATAAACCATGTTGTCAACCCACCGAATAAGCTATGCGAAAATGGCGCCGAGTTTTCGAGTACTCTCGATTAATGCGTTGTTCAGATCGCTACCAAATTACAGTGTCTAGGATAACTCCACCCAGTGAGTTTCAATCAACCTGAAACTCTGGCTTGAATTTGTTCCAGGATTAAACCGTTTAGGTCAGATTATAGGTCCAGTCCGGGGAGTACGGCAGAGGACTGTGGGGAAGGAAGCAGTTATTACAAGTGCACAAACTTGGAAAATTTTATCCTCACAACTAGGTTGGTGAGCACTAAGACACCTGCACTCTTGGCGACCTAAAGTTCAAACACCACACAGCATTGGTCACTCTTATCTAGAGCGATCTGTAGAAGGAGTATGCTCATTCAAGGTATGGTCAGTGGACGACAGTTAAGCACAATTGCTATCCCTTTCAGAAAAAGAGGGAACAGCCGAAGTTCAGCAAACAGATGTAATATGTCTGGACAAGTAAAAAATGAAATCAGTCCGGGCTTTTTGCTTTGATTATTAGTTTAACCACAAGGCGCAGTAAAACTGAACCCTCTCCACAATACAGTTCAAACCCGAAGGAAAAATTCGGCTCAAATTTACTTTACCGCCAGGTGCTAGTACTTTTATATAACTGTTCGTAAACAATCTGACCTATGAAACAACCTTCATTGCGTGCTAAAAAGAGGAGTACCAGCATTTATCAAGAGGTTTTGTACTGGTGGACGGCAGTCGAGCCGCATGCTCTTCTAGATCGCGACGAAGATCCACAGGAGCAACTCCTGTGCCTAATAGAGAACAGCCTTATTTGATACCCCGAAGAAACGGAATAGGATGCCATATCTACCGTTGATGCTTAGTATGCCAATGAAGCTTCGTAGAACTCGTTGACGATCCCAATGAATTTGGACCTGGACGGAAAGCCAAACGCATCGAGAATGGCCGGTGATGAAAATGCAAACAGTTGGTAGACATAAACATTTTCACAATGCACTTAGACAAGCATTTGACTTTCTCTTAAAATTAGCGAAGTAGGAGCTTGTGGAAAAGAATTTAGCTGAGCCTAAATGAACGGAATGCAGTTTGTTCTAACTTCAGAAAAACAAAGAAGAATCTTGAATCTTTGGAAACTTCTATGAAAGATGTAGCATTGATCTATAATACATAGCTCACTCTCTTATTTTGAGGCAATAAAAAAATAAATCACGGGTGGTATAAGAATTCTCAAAATTAAATTTTATTTTGCATGCATAGGTATGTACTTCATTTTCTTATTCACCTGTTATACAAATAATGCAAACTCCAATAGACGCCCTCCTCTTGCCAATGTGAAATAAATAGGCATCTCAGGACAGCAACGTCTAAAAATGTAGCTGCGCCTACATCGTATTTTCCGAAAGTTTTGTCGTCTTCCTCAGAATGATCTTTTTCTGTAGAAGAACTAGTTTTAGCTGCTGAAGTCGATTTATATTCTCTATCTTGAATTTTGTCAGTATCAAAGTCAAATCTAGTAACATATTTTTCCAATTTGTCTTTTGACTGCACAGATTGCTTACTGCCTCTTCTACTTTGCGATTGCTGTAAGAGACTAGCGTCAGCCTGTAAAAATAGTAAATAAACGAAATGAATTTAATAATGCAACATGTAATATTTTACAGTATAAAATGAAGGATCCATTAGATACGGTCCTGTAGGCAGACGAAATATAACTACTCTTTCTTCTTCTATACTTGATGCCTCCTCAGGAATAGTTTCCGGGAAAATGAAATCTTTTGGTGAAGATACCCATGAACCTTGCTGTAAAAAAAAAAATCTTAATTCCACTGAAACTTTTACATGGGCGGAAGTTATACCTCTTCGTCATGTTTCACTGGATCAGAAAACGACATACTCTGTGGCGAATCAGTATTTGGAGACATAATATCTTGCCCCGATGGTTTTCCTAAAATAATTATTTCCAAATATGTAATATTAAAAAATTCTGAATTTCTAGATTTTTGTAGTAAAAGCATCAGGAGAAAAAAATAAACTAGACAAGAAAAAACAAGAACCCGATGGCAAAAACTGAAAATTAAATGAATTCCAATTTTTCAAGTGGAGACGGCTCAAACATTAGTTGCATATGTATCTTTTGCATTTGTTTTTGAAGATTTTTAGTTTGTTACCCCATTCGATGGGATTCAAAATTGAGAATCAGGCATACCGTTATAGTCCATCATGCTATTAATAATCACTACTGAAACAACAAGGATGCACTGTGCAACGATGGCCTCCTTAGCCTCCTTACCTGACTGTAGTGATTTGTCCATTTCTCAGTAGAAAATCCAGTCATTGATAAACATGGTAACGAATAATTTCACCGAAGTAAAATAGAAGCCGTCAGCTTCAATTACTTTGGTCATGCCTTTGCATGACCCTTTGGTAAGGTAACAACGAATTTTGATGACAGGGTAATGCAGAGAAATTCTGAGCGAAAGTTCTCGGATGCTTATTAGAACAAAGACACAAAATGGAGTGGCAGTAAAAATTGAATACCTAACTTAAACCCTCACATTTTCTTCAATGAATTAGAGAATGAATAATGTATCAAAGAGTATAATTAATGAATTTCCAATGACATCCCCCTGTTAAAATTCATTGATGTCGAGAATGTATAGCAGTGCACATATGTTCATTACTTCATCAGTGAAGTAACGAACAGATTTCCTACTGGGTAGCTGTTGAAATTACACATCAGCGTCAAGAATCGGGTCTCATATAGGCTGATACATATCTATTTAGCCGACTGAATACATTTAAAGCAAGGAACAGATCACTTTTCCAATTTGTTCTGTGTCGCCTCTTTGTGAGTATTATTTATTCTTCGATTTTAAATATCGGGAAGAGAACTTTTTAAACTTTTTTGAAAAAAACCCCTCTTTGACTACTTTGAATTACTGAAACACCCGAAAAATTAAATATAAGCCCGAATACAACTGACAATATTTACACAACAATCCAAGTGTGCAGTACTTACTTCCTGGAAATACTTCTGTAGAACCCCTGGGACTAGTAGGACTTAGTAAATTCCTTGCTTTGGGTTTAACTGGCGCTATAAAACAGGCTGCTCCAGGAGCTTTGTATTCCCACATACCCTGCCAAAGCCTAACGCCATTTTCTAACCGAAAATTCTGAAAATCTGACTCCTTCAGATGGTGAATAATGGGCGCGAAAAGGTATACAAAAAGCTACAAGTAAAACAGTTAATTCAGTGGTAGAGAAATAGGTTTTCAATATTCACGGTAATAGTGGGCACAGAAAATAAATACTGATCAGTCTTGGCGGGGTCCTTTGCAGCCTCGGGGTCCTCTTCTTCATCTGCACACTCTTCGGATGCGTACAATAGTATCCATTGCATTGTATAAAGTAGTTTTATTTCGGCTGCACCCAAAGTCTGTAAATCCTTCACTCTGGATAAACTTTAAATTACAATATTATTACTAAGTTTGAAAATGTTCTAATTTACCTGTTGTGTAGCAAGGCAGCAGCACAATGCATTACGTGCGGTAGAGCAGCCTGTAACAGTCTCCATCTGGGTATTGCATGCAACCCCTTTGTTAGTGATGGTGAAAGACCAAATTGGATGTTTTGAACAAGGACTTTTTCAAAGGACTGGAATTGCAAAGTGATTATATAGTAAATTTTACAAGTTTTAGGTACTTTTTTACCTTGCAGGCTTCCTTGAGTTCCTGTTTAGAAACACGGAAATTAGTACTCTTGTAAACACTAAGATCTTTAGGGATATTTCAGGTGTAACAACTTAACATAAAAACACTAAAATAATTTATTGCATCAATGTTTAACTTACATGATGTCCTGGTGCATGTTGGCAAAACTACATCGCATTTACATTATTTTGGAGATGGCGCATTGGTTTATACATGTGTGTGTAAGCAAAAGACAAATACAAACATATCACATAGAACAGTTAGTGACAAATTTTACAATATAAACATTGAAAATTTAGTTTAACGTCGTTTAAGTATTTTTCATATTTGAAAATTCTCCAATGGTTTTTGTTGGAAGCGTGAAATATGACAGCAAAAAAATATTTAATTATAATAAATGTGTTAATGCAATTTTTGATTCCGTCAAACATTTACGCTTGGACAGGTGAATAATGTATGAACAACAAATAGAAGGCGATTTATTTACAGCTCATTCATTGTACGATGAAGTTGTTTTGACGGTTTTCGTCTTCTTGTTTCCGTTCTTGGGTGTGAACCTAAAATTCATATTTCTTACCATACAACTAGCCTCGTGAAGTTTTCCCAGCTTTGGCCGGATAAAAGGTGCAATCTGACGCCATAGAAATGTTTGTACTGGGACTGGGAGCCCTAAATCCTGAAGGCCATCGTCCAAAGGACCACTTTCATATTGTTCGTTGTTTGAAATCATTTTGTTATTTTGTCGCAGGTTTACATTTTCTGGAAAAAAAAGGTAAATATTACATTTTTATATCAAGTGATTGTTGTAATGCCAACTGAGTAGGAAACACTAGCTATAGTGTTTTTCATGCTTCTTGGTAAGCTAAAATGATTACTTCAAATTTAGGTAATTTTTAGGTTTTGTCGAACGGATTTTGACGAGGTTTTCAGTTTGTATAGCTTAGTCTCCCAGAAATACTGTAAGATATGTTATATTAGGATACGACTACAGAGAGATGATTTATAGAATAAAAACTATAATGTAATAAAAGTAAATATAGGCAGGTAGATACATAGAGGGTGTCCGGTAATTATTCGATGTACGGTATACCAATCGATTGTATGTTTGGAGACCTCCCCCTAAAATTACTCCCTCTCACTCAAAATGGGGTCCTTGTCCTATGTCGTTTTACCCTGTCAAATCCTTATAACTCCTCACAAGAATATCACACTTTTGATTTTTAATTTTAAGAACGAACAGTCCCATGTTCATTTTCCGTGAGTCATTATGAGCACTCGCGAGCCTGTCGTGTGCGCACACGAGCGAGCCTTTCTACATATCTAGCACGGCTCGCTCACGAACGCGAGCTTAATCATAAAAATTTTATCGCTCGCGTCGCGCACATGGATGATGGATGTACCTTTGCTTTCATTGGCATGCGCTCTTGGCTCGTGAGCGAGAGTGTTTGTTTATGAGCGTGCGTTTCGTACCCTCCTTTTCGCGACATAGCCCAGGACAGTGGACCATGTAAAAAGCAGGGCTCAGGAAGGAAAAGGCAAATGTTGGCCCTTGAAGGTATTGAGGCTTATTATTAATTGCATAGGCGAGACGCACAGGGAATTGATAGAGACAAAAAGTGAAGGGAAGAGCTAGGAAACCATGTGTACAAAAGTTCACTATTACTTTTATTATTATCATAGAAGTGTCCGTTTCCACACCACCCAGCGGTAGGGTTCC
>QYTT01079537.1:12228-25455 GCA_006980735.1 Dasypogon diadema
GGTTTTCAGTTTGTATAGCTTAGTCTCCCAGAAATACTGTAAGATATGTTATATTAGGATACGACTACAGAGAGATGATTTATAGAATAAAAACTATAATGTAATAAAGGTAAATATAGGCAGGTAGATACATAGAGGGTGTCCGGTAATTATTCGATGTACGGTATACCAATCGATTGTATGTTTGGAGACCTCCCCCTAAAATTACTCCCTCTCAGAGTGTTTGTTTATGAGCGTGCGTTTCGTACCCTCCTTTTCGCGACATAGCCCAGGACAGTGGACCATGTAAAAAGCGGGGCTCAGGAAGGAAAAGGCAAATGTTGGCCTTTGAAGCCTATTGAGCCTTATTATTAATTGCATAGGCGAGACGCACAGGGAATTGATAGAGACAAAAAGTGAAGGGAAGAGCTAGGAAACCATGTGTACAAAAGTTCACTATTACTTTTATTATTATCATAGAAGTGTCCGTTTCCACACCACCCAGCGGTAGGGTTCCCAGTGAATATATTTATAAGGAGACATCCCCAATAAGCCTAATCCATTTCACATGAGAAGTAAAAATTACTTAACACTGTGTTATTTTCTTTATTTGATTTGATTCAGATCGCAATCCATACAAATTTGAATTTATTATAAATAACGTTCACATTTGTATGCATGAATTGAAGAAATCATATCCAGAATTTATGTAGAATTAAGTAGCCCGAGGTACATGAACGTAAGAATTCAGATGAAATCTACAGTCATGCAATTAAAAATATGTATAAAGCCACGTATATTATGTATGTATATAATATTATTATGTTATAAAATGAGAGTTTCGTGGTGAACTAAACTGCCACTTATTCTGTCCACTGGAATAACACCTTTATTGCATGACTTTTCCTTTTTTGTTGTCAACATACATTATGTAACATTTAGGAAGCTGAAAACAATTCTCAAAAATTTTTTGAATGCTAAGAAATGGATTTTCTTGACAGTTTCAGGCTTGTTACGTGCACGTAACATTCAGGAGTAAACTACTTATGTAAATAAGAAAAATCTTCTCCACATGGACGCTTTAAATTTACATTTAATTGCGACGTGATCGATAGTGAATATAAAAAGTATTGCTTGATGGAATTGTACCATTTCTTGCTGTAATTCGTCATATGAAGATAAAGTGTTATTTTAAAATGGATAATAGTGAAGTGTGGAACCTACTAAGGTTGCAGAAAGTGCCCTAATTAAATTTGAATCAAAAATACATAGAACTATTGGTTTTATTTTACATTTGTTTGAGTTAAGGCCCATAAAAATCCGTACTTTCGAGGAATAAGTAGAAACAACTATTATTTTTACTGTGTTCCCATAGAGATCCCAGTCTGGATTTTTGGTATGTTTTAAAGGGCAGTTAGAGGCAACATATTTAAAAATTTCACAGGAATCGAAGGGGACGTGTTTTTTGCAATTCAAGGATAAAGGATGCTCTTGATATCCTTATTGTCCTTTTTTTACAATATTTACACAGACGTATTTTTGTTGGATACCTTAAGAAAGTACCTTTCAAACAAGCCCTTACACGTCTTTCTACGTGATATAAATAAAAAGTATCTTCACACAAACTATCAACAAAATTGGAGACGGTGACTTCAGGATCATTTGTTGAATTTCGGTGGAATGACGCATTTGTGAAGCCACAGGGATAGTGCACAATAATAATTCCATGCTAAAAAAATTGTGGCTCACTTGCAACATTTGTCAGGATAAAATAATCGTGTATTACTTTATTACCGTTGACCAGAATTTTTAAGACCCAACCAAATTTCAAGCGATGTCCAGCGTTAGTACAGTATAGCTTTGTCGAAAAAAATAGAAAAGGGAAAAAAGGCACAAAACGGTAGCACTTAATGATCGTAAACCTTCTTGAGGTAATTTAAGTGGAATACAATTGAAAAGCGTTCACTTGAGTAAGAAATGTTCCTCTCCCGATGAAATATGGAAGGAATAAAGGAACTGGGACAATCCTATAATGCACAAAACACAGCTTAGGCAGCAAGATATTGGGAGTTATTTTCTACTCTCAACCTGACAAATGTTGCAAGTTAATCCACATATTTTTAGTATGAAATTTAAATGTACAACAATTTTCGACAGCGGAATTGGTTCAATCACTACTTGTTTATGTGCCTGCAGAAAACACATCTGAAGAGTATAGTGTTTCACAGGTAGAGAGTTGATAGGAATAGCAAACTGAATGGGCGATGTGGACTCACAGTAAAATTATCAGGTAGTCCGCCTACTTTTTCTAACAAGTCTTTGCATATATTTCATTTCACAAGCGATATAAAACGTTTGCTGTCTTTCTCCTTTCGACTAACTACTAAGTGTACTGATTAAACTAGAACTTGGCTTTTCTAATGATAGAACGACACTTTTAGCAAGCTTTAGTAGATCTACTTGCGCCCCGAATACCTGGAGCTGAAATTAGGAATTTTTAATGCCACCTGAGCCCCGTTGGGAATTACACGTGACGGGACGTCCATGTTGGACTGGTGAGCTGAAAAACAGCGCGGCGATGTATACTGTATGTCGCGCTCAAGACTGACTATTTTGTGGAGGACGAATCTTGTGGACTTCCGGTTTCCATGTGCAGCTGTGCTTTGGGGAGGCCGGGCTTTAAGGCTATTAATTAATCATAAAGTAAAAGAAGCTATTCAGTTGCTATTTACTCAATTCTGAATTACTATGCTACAAGATTTTACACTGTTTTCAAGCTAAGTTTTTCGGTCACTCGGCGTAGTGGCCTATAGTGAAAGCTAAGAGTAGTTTATAGGTCTAGTAACAGAAAACCAACTTTCCAACTTTAAATCTAGAATTGGATGAGTTAAGAGGGTGGAATGTTAAATTGATTACATTCCTTCCATTCCTCCCATTTAATATAAAAAAGAAAATAGCGAAAAAAGTAAAACTTCCCCTTACTTTACTTTTAACAATGAATCTATTTTATACATACGTGCATACACATTTGTAATTCATGCCGAAACATGTGCTTTCATTCATTTCCCATGTGCTATTACAGTCCTTATCCCTTTAGGTATGTCTTGCACTCTTATTGACGCAGACTCCAGCACAGATGAGAAAAATCCTCCATATTGGAGTTAGTTATATAACAGAGATTTTTGCAATTTTCAGTATTAAACATTTTCATTTGCAAACTATGCATAAAAATCCCTTTTCAGACAATTAAAAACAATGAAATCTTATCTCATTGGGCGCTTATCGCAGATAGGATAAAACTGAAGGCACGCCCAAAACAGTTTCAAAGCTTTTTTCCTCCAACTTTCTTTGCTTTCCTTCCATAGTCAAATTATCAACACGAAATTCACACTATAATCCCTTCAGCACAAATTTCTCACTAAATGGTCAATTTATTCGATTATTACCTGTGGATTGTGAAAAATTTGTTTGCACAATTTCACTTAATAACACTACTTGGCACGCGAACAGGAGCTACGTCATGGCTACCACTCTTTTTCAGATATCGGCAATGGCGACTGAAGATGTAATGGGACGAACGTTAGCCGAATGCTGAGAACATAGAATAGGGATGTGTTGGGGGTGGAGTAGTGTTACAGGATGGAACATAAACAAGGGTGCTCTGTACAATCTGTAAATATAGCAATAGCTTTATGTTGAGAATTATTGATTCAGTTCAGCTGGGAGCTGCACGTGCAAGTTAGAGATTGCGCTATCAATGCCGGCTTGTTGACAAACAGAATTGTGATTCGAGTGGTTAGTTATGTATACATAGAGCTGGAGGCCACAAGAAAAACATGTGCTCTACCGGCCCCGGAAAGTAAAAGTCATCTGGACGATAGTAATACGTGATACCGGTTGAATCAGCTGACGGGTCAGCTGGTGCAAGAGGTAGAGTTAAGGGTACTTTAGTGTTTTTTGAAGGTTTGATTTTGTTATTTTCTCTTAAATAAAGGGTTAACTCTAATATGATTTAGAAAAATTAAAAAAAATGCAATTAAATAGTTTGACCCGAAAATTTCATAGAAAATCCTATTACTCCCATTATTTGCGATTTGTGCACTTTCCGGGGGATGAAAGTTCTTATACTATGCAAGTAGCATAATTGAGATACTATGGTAGTACGCTTTACTTAATGTAATGCTGCATATAATTTTACAGGAGGTGGGTAACAATTGGGTAAAAATTTGTTTGAGAATGAACTATGAGAGATTTTTCTCAGATTTTGTCTTTAGTGAATATTTTGTAAAATTTTTTCTAAAAAGAGGGGAAGTGCGAGACTCCACTAAATTCTCTCTCAATTTTCAAGTACGCGAACACTTTGTAATAAAAAGGCTTTTATTCTTTCAAATTTTACTAAATTTCCCGCCAAAATATGCTTTTTAGTGAAATTTTGACTTGTCCGAAACTTAAATTTTAACGTATGTTAATTCGACATTTTAGTGCCTTTTTGCTTGGTGCTTTTAGTTAAAATCGTTGAAGAGATATTGAAGCAGACCTCTGTTTGCGGGTCCTTTTACGTCCTTCTACCATGAGCCGTCTTAGCTGGTCTGTGCGAGACGGTTCCTAAGCAATTCCTCAACCTCTACGTCTCTTGATATTTCGTGTATACACAGCTATCTTTCGCTCGTCATGGCTGTGCAGTCGCATATGACATTCTCCGCCGTGTCAGTATCATCCGGGCATAGTCTACCTGTATCATCGTCTAAGATACCCATCTTTTTGAGATGGTACCCAAAACTATCATACCCAGTAGTCAAAGAAACTAACAATCTCAGTGTTCCTCGCTCCACGCTTAGAACTCTTCCTTTGCTCGTTTCACACGACAGCATAATTGGTTTCTTAGCTTGTCGGCAAGTTTTCATATTTTACAATCGCTTTTGGTGTTCTTTTATGGCCCATTTCTGGTCAGGTCCTTCACCATGCCTCCCCCAATATCGGAATGTTGGAACTCAATAGTCGACTTCTGCTATTCCAAGGAGTCAGCTTTTTCGTCCCTTTTGATCGCAATCTGTTCTGTAATTCAAAAATGTGTTATCTCCTATTCCGAGGCACACTCACTGAGTTTTTGTACACATTCCAACGCTAGAGTTGCATTAACCTCCGTCGGATCCATGTATCTGACCAGTGCAATGAAGAGTGTATCTCCTCACATCTCAGATTCTTTTAAGTAACCCAACCCAACGCACAAATTTAAGTCTTCAGAGAAAATCCCATCGCTTGCTCTGCTGTCTATCGTACACCCATTCATGAATATAAAAATATCTCCTGCTCCCTTCTTTGGGAGTGATCCCTCGCTGATAAGAATCTTTCGATTATTCTGACCATTTTTATCCTGTCTTTGGGCATCGTGAGTTCCCTGATCTCCTTTACGTGATTCAGGATTCTCTTGTACCGCCCCTTTGCATTCTGAGCGCCGCCACCACTGTCATTTTCTTCCCAAAGATCTCCAGCGGTGGCAGCCCCGCAAGAGTTTCTAGCGCAGCCGTGGGTGTAATGTGAAAAGCGCCATCCTTTGTATTGTATCCCAGTTAAGTGGATATAAATTTTTATAGTTTTTGCCGTCGATAATATGTTATTGCCGTAGTTAAAAGTGTACAACTTATTTGCTTTGTAATGTTTTCTCTCCGTAGAATAATTATTTACGTATCAAAATACAATAGTGTATCCTAATTTCATTTTTGGATAAACCACAGTGATGTAAATAGATTTCTTCTATCTTGATTTGTGACATAATTTATGTATGTTGCGCATAGGGACTAGAATAGATCTCCTGATGATGCGGACAACCGGACCGCGAAACGTAGAGGAATAAAAAGTTTTCTAAAAGAGAAAGCTATGTGTCTTAAAACTAATTACTAAGTAACCCTGAGAAATATACCCAGAATAATCAACTTCGGCCGAATAGAATCACAACATAAAAAAATATGGTAAACATATTTAACATATATTCTACTAGCCTAAGCAGGACTAGACTAAAATCGTAGGCCTGCACCTGTTGTAAGTAGTGGAGGGAATAAATAGGAGAAAGTCGGTGTATTGTTTTTTATTTTTCCGGGATATCGAAATATCATATTATAGAAACTTTATACTGGGATCCGCAGCTAATGATGAATGTATTAGAAAAAAATATCGGCTACTAAATTGAAGGAATACGGTTGAATATTAATTACATAAATGTATCACCGAACCTAATTAATAGAAGAACTTCCTATTCTAATGGTTGAAACAAGTAAACCATTTATCTATCTATCTATCTACTGGCGTAGACTATTGTCGAACATTTGGGCTGAAGATAGTTATTGATTCGTAAAGAAAATGCTTTAGAAGTCTTAACACTGAGTCCTGTTAATTTTTTCTTCTAGGGTTGCCTCTTGTATCAAATTATTGCTATTCCGTAGGATTTTACATATCTAATATTATACGCGATACGTTAGAATGTATCTTTTCTTATTTGGTATTAATCATTGATGTGTTATTTGTTTACAAGTTACAGAAAGTATTTTCACTTCTACACATTCTAATTTTGTTTTAGAAAAGTCCACATGGGCATCTATACTGACAGCTTTTCTATTGTTATTAATGATTTTCTGGTGGATGGGATTCCGATTCTATGCAGCCACGTGAAAGAGCAGGAGAGGACCTGAAGAATGTGGATACTGTGTGTCACGGCATTCAAAAATAGAACACGAGCATATTTTCTGGCAATGAGTAAAATTCATTAAATCTTTCCAGAGTTAGGCAAGCTTTTTGTTTTCAGCTCTCGTTTTGGTGTCGAATTGTGGGAGAGTATCCAGGGATGTACTCGGCTGATACTGAGCTCCTCTTGAGCGGATGGTAATACCGCATTTTTCAGGTGTTAATGAAAACACATCAGTTAAGCATAACTTTAAAAATAGATTCGCCATAAACACGATATACAACCGAAGGTAGAATTCTTGTGCCGAAGACGTTCCGAAGATGATACTCTGCGCATACGTAAAGTATTCAGATCACCATTGAAACTCTGTCCGTTTTTGTTGCGGCACAAGTGATCAGTCCGAGTCAATCCGCGAATTAGTTAAGTTAAATCCATCCACAAAATGGTGAGAGAAGTTTCTTTTTTTTGTTTGAAAAAATTTGAAGTGCAACTAGTAATTGTGTTAAAATGTTTAAAATGCATGCAAAATTATAATAGAAAAATAGTGTTATTTCGCGATCTAATTCAGATAATTTTTCTATTTTGCAGGCAGCCCACGATCTCAGCAAACGTGATATTGAAAGTAAGTTTCAAAAATATCTGTGAGTTCTCGTAGGTTGCCTTATAACAATAATGATAAAAACGTGTGCTATGATGTCAATGGAAAAAATTTTAAAATTTTGTGAAAACCGTGAAATGGACTTACGTAATAGAAGTTTTTCCTGTGAACAAAAATAGCAATGGTTGGGAAGTCTTGCCATAAACATTTTTTGCTCGGGGTTTTTCAAAAGAGCACAATTTATTTATAGATTTTTGTGCACTGGTGATATCTGTGTGTATGTTTTATGGCATGTCTTATTTGGCTGGCGTCTATTTGATGATCTAATTCGGGATGTGGATCAGATTTCGAAAAAATTCCTGCAATTAAAAAACTTGTTTAGAATCTATAAAAAATTGTGATTACACATAAAAAGTTAATATTTCAACAGGTGCCATAAAACTCCACTATTTTTGGACCCATTTAATTTAACCCCACTTTACTGCTTTGAAATTGGCATGCACTTTAGTACTGGAAATATTATAGTACGTTTTTCCTACTTCTCTTCCTCTGAGCATACGAACCCACTTATGATAGCATCGGTGTCTATTATTTTCTGGTATTTTGATTATATTTTCCGCTAATTGAGTTTTAAATTTATAAAACCCATCATGATGAAAGGTGAATACCAGTTGATTTAGTCACTGGTAATTTGGTATAGAACACTAAATATAAAACAATTGAACGCTTTTATAAGTTAAAGGAAGAGACCTGGTGACCTAGTTTCGAAGCACACTAGTTCGAGTATTTACAGAATTGACTCATGTCATCGGCACGATTAAAGATTTCCCCACATTTAATTTATAGTATCAATAGTAGACGATTGATGAATATGGAAATAGCAATCAAAGAATTTTTGAAGCCGGAGAACTACTAAGAGGCTAGGGGTCATCCATTGCACTTCATCTCATATGAAATTATGCATTAAACAAAGTTAAAGCCAGTGATATTATAATATATAACTTTAACATAATAAATACAATTTAAATTTTTAAACACTCGACAGTTATGTTATTTCTCCAGTAATTGAAATGGAGAGATGAACTTATGGAAATTTTTTTGAAGGATATAATTGCAGATCACTGTTACGTGACTTGCCAGGGTTCGAATCCCACCATCATCTATCCGTGATTGTGGCTTTTCTACTAATAATAATTAAGTGGTTTGTAATTCACATTTAAGCAGTAGGTCCATTTGCAACATTTGTTACGAAACAGATGAGTTTTCTCGTCTGCGACTATTGTCATTGATGATGCAACAATGCCAGTAAGATTATGGCAAAAACTCTTTTCTCCATTATCACTCGTATAAAGGAATATTTTTGTGTAATGGAATGATAATAAAAATTCCAATACTATGAAGAACAATTAAGTAACATTCCCTGGATTCAAAGTTAGCAGTTCCTACAAAATAATTCAGACTTACAAAAGTGGACTTACAAGTCCATCTAAGCTGCGCTGTGTGCATCACAGCGTTGTCCTTTAAGCTTAGGCAATACCTTGAAAAATAATATGCTAAAAATTCCTGGTTCTGTTTTTATTAACTAAAAATAAAAGAGCAACAAGAACGAAAAAAACGTCTTCTTATATACCTTCCTTTTACCTTTTATTTATCGAGAATTTTAGGATTATTCGGGCATATAAAACATAAGCGCATCAGATATCTATTTTCACGATCGAACATAATATCAACTTTCTGGACTTGAGGCTCATCTGGCGAATACTCTATTTTCGTTTTAGATTACATAACGTATTCGCTAGTCAGACTATTTCCATAATTGCCTCTGTTGAAATGACTCCATCGTAAAAGAAAAATAAGGATAAGTAAAAAAATACGGGCATTTTCACAATATAACTCGAAAGAATCAATTAGGGGAGATCGGGGCTACTTGATATATTTTAAATGAAATCTCTTCTCTGACTTTTATGTTTCTTGGTTCGTGAAAAGCGCGGTCGTTTCTGACTCATGTGGTGCCTGGTTCAAATTCTATCGCCGTTTTCCAATGGTTATGGTTCTTTGCCTGACAACAGAACAATTAATAGAACCCAATGCATGTTGCAACAATTAAGTAGTTCGAAATTCACCGTATAATTGGACAATTCTGTATTGGCTATTTTCCTTATTGGCTTCTTTTAAACAACTCCTTATTATTATCAACTAGAAAAATTGTATTAAATTCATTTTTGTGAGAAAACCGATTTCATACTATGGTTTTCGAAGTTTAAAATCAGCTCTGATAAGGCTTTCTTAAAGTACCCTCTTCCCTACCCAAACTGTTGCCAATATAATTACTCCACTTAAAATCATTCTATTGAAAGAAATATCAACCAAGCCTCTTTTAAGCCGTTCATGCGAGCGTGAGCCACCGGTGACTCATCCGGGATTTGCCTGAGAGAGCTTCGTATAACATGAGAAAACTCTATAAAGAAAAAGTGCCGTCGTGAACGCGCTTCACTCGTTTTCACTGCTTATTAATTTTCCAATATTTCGTCTCCTAGTAGCACTTTGTATTGCTTTCCTTTTTCCCTCTCTGACTTTTTGTTTTATTTATTTTCTTATCTTCGCATCTTTTCTTCCCTTTTTAAGCATTGGATAAACCGAGCTTTGACACGTTCGTTGCCATGTGTACTTTTTTCGGTGTACGTTTCTCTTACATGAGAATATTAAAAGTGATTTGAACGTAAATGGGAGAGTTACTCTCAGTGATTAAAGTTTGGCAAGGAACGTATTAATGAACTCACTTCATTCATATTTTCCTATGAAATTTAACCCTGGAAAGTTTCATAAGCTTATTGCTGGACTAGCTTCAGCCTCTAGGTTTGTCCCGAATACAAAACAGGCGCGGTTTCCCTTATCCGACTGCCTATTTTTGGGTCCGGATTCGGGCACAAACCATAAATAAATGCTAATATGAAAAGAGTATATAATTGGTCAATGGATGAATTCAAAGAAGCCTGTATAATGAAAAGTGAAAGTGTTTTTTACTTAAAATATGGAATCGAGGCAGTACTTCAAACGTAGACCATTATTGGGTTTATTGCTCATCTATCCGTGAGAAGCTGGGAATGGAAACCTAGAATCGTCTAATAGTTTGGTGATATTCTACTTACGAATATTTGTATCTTTTAATATAGGGTGCCGGATACTGACACCCAAAACTCCTTCCCTATTCCTTATAATCAGCATCGATGGCAAGGACAATTCCGTGTTACTATCCTCTAAAGATGCTGTGTTTGTAAGAACAGCTTATTTAATCAGAAGGGTTTTGACATTGAATCAATATTGTTACTCCTGTCACTGGGAACGGGACAGATCGCTGAGTACGTGTCTGCAGTCTCTAATCTAACCAAGGTTTCGTAAGGGATAGCTGTCTGGCTGACTGCCCAGATTGCAATTTTCAATCCCTGAGGGTGTAGGTTCTAAAGACATGTGTCTGTTTCCAGGATAACTTTAATCTCCGCCCGGAAGACCGTGCTGTATAGTATTAAATGTTTGAACGGAGGGATTTGAGCTTGAGATTCCAATGTTGCCTGTGCCAACAGCAGTAGCTGTGACCCGCTATAATATACTTTAGGGATACGGACGAGGCCGCGTGCACCCAACATCCATTAATACAACTACAGATTTTGATGTTCAGCGTTTGGGATTTTTTTTTAACTGCCTACTTTTTAATGCGTAATTCCATTTGCATGCCCAGTAAGCCGTCGTACAAAATCTTTTAATCCATCCGTACAAAAGATTACATGCCTTTGAAATGGTTACCACCAGTAAAGTATGAATGGTTCTACGGAATTTTTAACTGGATGAATTGCACGTAATACATTACGACATCGATTACGTAATTATAGTTCCTTGTACTGGGATACAAAGATTTTGCTTAGATTTCAAAGCTCGCGTTATTCAGATCTTAAATAAAACCGGCTGGATATTGTAAAAATAGAAAAAATTCTTAATATTAAAAATTTTATTCTCGTGGATTATATCTAAATTCCATTTTTTTGTCTTTGTTTCTAGATGTCGAATTCGTCTTCGATATTATGGCCCCACCCGGCGAAAATGCCATTGATGCAAACGATCTGGGCGATGCTCTTCGTGCTCTCAATTGTAATCCAACATTAGCACTTATTGAAAAAATGGGAGGTACAAAGAAGAAGGGCGAAAAGAAAATCTCATTAGAGGAATTCCTTCCAATCTATTCCCAAGTGAAAAAAGAGAAAGAACAAGGATGCTATGAGGATTTCCTTGAATGTCTAAAATTGTACGACAAAGCTGAAAATGGTCTTATGCTTTTAGCTGAATTACATCACGCTCTTCTGTCACTGGGTAAGATATAACTGAGATATTCTAGAAATTTGTTAATAACAGTTTGAATTTGATTGAACAGGCGAAAAACTGGATGACGAACAAGTTGAACAGCTCTTCAAGGACTGCTTGGACCCAGAAGATGAGGAAGGATACATACCATATGCACGTAAGTATTCTGTTCACCTCAAAGTTCCGACCAGCGACCAGTATCTATTTGAAGTCACAAAAGTGCACAATCCTATGTTTTTGTCTTTTTGTTAATAATTTTTATGTTAGGTCTTCTTCCATGGTAAGATATTTACTAATGAATTATTTTGCACTTTTTTCATGTTATCCATGTGTTTTCCTTTGCACCGATGATGTTGTGACTGTGTTTTTCCGAACACATCCCTCCTTCACTGTAAACCAATACTGTAAAAAAAAATTTGCACAAATATAGAATTCCTTCAAAAACTGATGACCTCACCAATCAAATGGTGAAAACTCTATGTAAGTATGGTAAAATGAAATTATAAATGGCTTTTTGCTCAAATTGGAACCGCCATCACCATCTGAACTAACTGAAACGAACGCTTTTTTAAATAATTCGGCACTGCCTTTCTTTATATACCACATCCCTCCTTAGGTGCTTGCAAAAGATTCTGCAAACATATAAGATAAATATAAGATGTACATATAATATAATGCAAAAATTTAAAATAGCTGCTTTTACGCATAGTTTTTTTTGATAATCATTTCCAGTGTTGACTATTTATGTTTTTTCTTTTCAAATTTTTATAGCATTCCTCGCAAGAATGTGCGAGAGGACCATCGAGGAATAAGGCCCATTTTCAGACTTTACATTTACCATCACTTCTTGGAATATATTTTTTAAAATAAATTATTTAACTTAGTTTTGTTTTCTTATTATTTTTGTTTTGTTTAAACGCAATAGTGTATCTGAGTAAGATTTTATATTATAGCGATACAAATTGAGTGCGAATACAGAAAAAAATCGGGCATAGCCATTTTGAGGATATTTTCGGTAGGTGATGCCATTCTAGTACAATTTTCGTGAACTTTTCAACAACATCCAGTTAAGCCGAACAATGTTTGTTTTTCTTTCGAATGCCGTTTCTTCAAATGTTATCAGGCAACTATTGTAATCGTTGTAAGGAAAAATTATGTATAAAAAATAAAATTAATTAAAAGACCATCATTGTACTTGTACATTATACTCCCATTTTTCATACAGTATATAAAAGGTCGGTAAAACTATTTGCATGCATCAAAACTGAAAAGGTGCAGATTTCAAAAAGCCAAAATTTAAATTCTTGCTTGTTTTTGGAATTTGCAGATGTAGTTTCCAACGAAACTTACTATGATCTGGGGGTCGTTAGAAACTAGGTGTCCCTAATATAACCCAAATACCTCGGGTTCAATAATTTCAGCATTGGTTCAATACAATACCCCCGGGACTATAAAACACAAGGTATGAAGCAGAAGTTACAACTCACACATGAACTGTTTTTTATGAACGTTTTAATATAGAGGAATTAGACCGGTTACTCATGTTTGGACTACCTTAATGGTGTTTGCAATTTGAGAGTCTTTCACATTAAGGTTTGTAGTGGAGGGTGTGAACGTT